>OLKM01000998.1:12500-35000 GCA_900291075.1 Melanogrammus aeglefinus | reverse complement strand
GTTCATCCATATTCTTATTCATTTGGTTCCACCATGGTTCCTTCTGGAGTCATACACCTTTGGTTCCACCCTGGTTCCTTCTAGATATGTATTATTCAGATTCCTCCCTGGTTCTTTCTAGACTCATACTCCTTCGGTTCTGCCCAGTTCCTTCTAGATTCATATTCCTTTGGTTCCACCCTGGTTCTTTCTAGATTCATATTCCTTTGGTTCCACCCTGGTTCTTTCTAGATTCATATTCCTTTGGTTCCACCCTGGTTCTTTCTAGATATGTATTCCTTCGGTTCCTCCCTTCTTCTCTCTACACCTCCATGTTATCCAATGGAGATGTGTGTTCCTGGTCGATCCCCGTGGTTCCTCACCCCCTCTGTCTCCGTCCAGATGCTGAGGGTCTCCCCCGTGTCCCGGAGCCCTGGCGTGTCCCTGGTCTACAGCGTGAGGAATGGCTCCGTCTTCCTCAACGGCACCACCGCCTCCAGCCTGCTGGGTCGTCTCACGGCCGAGCTGGTGGGCTACTACCTGTTCTACCCCCCACTCGTCATCGCAGAGCGTGAGTCTTTCATCTATATATATACGTATATATATTAATATAATACAGCGTATATATATGTGTATATATATTTATATATATAAATATACATCATATTTAAACCTGTTTTGACCATTGTAGAGCACACGGGTATTCTAGAGGGGGGTTAGGGACAGTCTAGATATAATACAGCCAACGATGAAGAATACCCATAAATGTCCATAATTGTTTTAATAGAATGAGAAGTTCATCATTCATCATTGAGTGAGCAGTTGAATTATGGAAATTTGGTTCGATTCCCGAGGAATAGGCAAATAAGGATGACTATATAATATTATAACTCAAACTCTAGTTCTAATTCCAAAAGTGCCTAATATACAGACAAAATAAACCATGAAATGCCTCCAATAATACCTAGGCTTCGACAATGACATATAATGTAATATTATATACAGTTATACAACAGTTGGTTCCGACCAAGTAATTTGATAGGACAAGAGGCATTCCATGAGTGCTGATAGAGTAAAACAGGACTGGGACTTTTAACTATATGTTCTATGTAATGGGAAAAGTACAGTGAAACGGTCATTATCACAAAATATCCCCGACAGGGTAATACAGAACACAGACCCAGGCGGAGAGGTCTTGAATCACACTGAAAGGTCTTATTGCCTTTGCAAAAATATCACACGGCAGTTCCTCTGTTCACAGGCCAGACTGTGAACAGAGGAACTGTGAACTGTCTCTTACTTCACTGGTTGCACAATAAATGAAAACATACAGATACATTTACATGATAAGGAGATTTTGCTCGCGGCAACGTGTAGAACCCCACAAAGTAGCAAGCTAGTGTACAGGAAAATGTTTATGTGTTGCCTGGCAGTAGTCAAGTCCCAGTCCGGTTGTGGCACTATTTGTTTTGGCGGAACCGAATAAATGATTCAATAAACAAGCAAATCAAAATCTGTGTTGCTTATTACTGTTAACAAATAAATGATGGCTTGTAGGACTATTGTAAAAAAATCTTTGGAGAGAGAGAGGGAGGGAAAAACACACAAGCCTATGAATGAAGTTTAGCTATGCAGATTTTCAGTATAACAGCAGGCCCTCATGGGCGATATTGGTTAAATAATTCAAGTATTCTAATATACTTTTTACTTTTGTAAGGAAAAGTCTTAGAACAGTATCAGTGTGACTGTGTACTGGGCCACATGATACATTTTGGCATTGCCCCTGTGTAGACAGTGTAGACTGTGTGTTATGTGCGACACACATGCACATCTGTGGATGTGCATGTGTGTCGCACATAACAGGCTTAGGGAGGCGTAGGGGGATCTGTGATCTGGAGAGACATATCCAGTATTTCTTAATGGCTTTCTGAGGCAGTGGCCCCACAACCAAAACTCTTTGAGAGTCTCTGAAATGCAGATGATTGAGAGCAGCCCACAATTCTTGGACTTCTCCTGTCAAGGAGATGATGTGGAGTAATTGTTGGGCTCAACCATCCTGCTAAAAGCAATAGGTAGAAGTAGTAGTAGTAGGAGTAGTAGTAGTAATGGTAGCCGTAGTAGTCAACCAGGGAGTAACAAACGCAAACAAATCTCACAGGAAACACAGACCCAGAACACACACAGGTCCTCCTAAATAATTTGACCTGTTCCATTTTTATCCTCCTTCTTCTACGAGGGGATCGAGGGGAGTGGCATAGCTAAGCCGCTACGTACCGCAGCTTTAGCTCCAGCTGGTTGCGACCCAAGGACACATTAGTATGGAGGGATGCTCCATGCCAACCTGGGCCCTCATAATGAAGGATGGCTCTGCTCCTCACTAGCCCCCTAACCCCACCCCCCACCCCCACCCCTGAGTGGATGGGTAGTAGTTATCTGGGTTCTACTGCATGCAGGCGGTGTGGTGCAGCGATATGACTCCCAGATGAAAGGTCCGCGATGTCTCAAGGTCCCCAGGCGACCTGAAGGCGTGAATGAGCTATGGGGACTCACCCCTTAACTCCTCCTTTCAGCAGAGATGAACACAAAGGGCAGTAGTAGTGATCGGGACTACTGTTAAACGTCTTCCTTGTATATGTGAAGCCGAGAGACAGAAAGACTGTTTGTCACTCCACATTAAATGTAAGTCAAGTGAAGTGAAATGTATTTGTGTGCCCCATCATCAGTTATGGTCTCAAGGGGACTAAGGTCGTAGCTCATGACAAGGTCACAGAGATCGTTCCGGAGAATAGTGTCAGGAAGCGAGGAGAGCGTTGCTCTTAGAGATAATATGTTGGGTCGTGTTGATCCTTCCATGCCGCTATGAATATTTTGCACTTTTCTGACAACAATGTTCCCTGGGGCCCTTCCATATGTTGGCTGTTTTCCTGCTTCGCAGCCTTTTATCATAGCAAAACATAATGTGTGTGTGTGTGTGCATCTGTGTGCGTGTGTGAGTGTGTGTGCCTGTTTGCATGTGTGTGTTGGAGTAGGGTACTCGTATCCCCCCAGGCCTTGTTTAAGTGGAGCTAAATTCCATTATCCCATACTTGTTCAATTGCTTGTGATGTGCACTTTACAAAGCTGTTCACCTTTTTCACCTGCTTTCTCAAAATAAAGGGTCTGATTAGTTTGAGAGAATAGTGTTTGTGTTTGTGTGTGTGTGTTTGTGTGTGTGTGTGTGTGTGTGTGTGTGGTGTGTGTGTGTGTGTGTGTGTGTGTGTGTGTGTGTGTGTGTCTGTGTGTTGTGTGTGTGTGTGTGTGTGTGAGGTGGTGTGTTGGTGGGTGTGGTGTGGGTGGGTGTGTGTGTGGTTGTGTGTGTGTGTGTGTGTGTGTGTGTGTGTGTGTGTGTGTGTGTGTGTGTGTGTGTGTGTGTGTGTGTGTGTGTGTGTGTGTGCGTGCGAGTACATACATCTGTTTGCTTACGTGCTTGTGTGTGTGCATGTTGATGTATTCAGGTTGTCAGACAATACTGACAACTTCAATACACATTGTATTTATACTATCTCGAAAAGGTCCTGAAGAATAGTTTGTATCTTTTCATCACAATTTATTCTGGAGAACATCAAGGCTGCTGTGCAGCATTGTGTTCTTTATGCTTGCAGCCACTCGCTTTCAATCTTAGTGGATGTTGAGCTGCTCCCCGAGCCCTCATTAAAACAGCTAGTGTTCGTGTCAAATCACACCACTGATTAGCATCCCACAAGATTATATCTATGGGGTCATATTAAAGCAGTTCTCCAGTGTCACTGTTAACATGCTGAAGATCCCTGTCCTCTGTGTGTGAATGTCTTTATGTATGTAGGGACAATATATGTATCTGCTGTATGCGTGTCTGTTTTTATGCCTGTACAACAAAAAATTACACTACAAAAAAAATACACAACCCATTTATTTTTTATCTTTTTATTTATATTTCTTATTTTTCTGTTGCTATATCTTTTATCCATATTGTTGCACTTAAAGATTATTAGATGAATTGTGTTTACTCAAATGGTTCTTTAACTTTTTGTGTTAAATCATCATTGTTGAATGCACTTATTGTAAGTCGCTTTGGACAAAAGCTCCAGCTAAATAAATGTGTTGTGATGCAATGCATCCATGAATGTCCATTTGGCTGCCTATCTGTATGTCTACCTGTCTTTCTTTGTCTTCTCCGTTGGCCCGCCCCGGTCTGCGTTACGCAAGCAGGGTTACGTGCAGCGGTGAAGAGTTCAGGCATCAGGGCAGCTCACCGTCCTTTGTGCTTTTGCTTTCCAACAGACTGCTTGAATACCTCTGTCAAGCCACTTTTTCACCTCTGTACTCAAGGTCCATGAGGAACGTCTGAATGGAAGTCTTGAAAATAAAAAAGAAAGCTTACAAAGTCTGAATGTCAAATGCGACCAGATATTACAAAACTGAGAACTTAGGAGCAACAAATTTGACTCTCAAATAATTGGCTGTATATTCAATACATGATGCGATAAAGCAACACCCGATTCAAAATGATAAAATGTTTGGTTCATCTGAATGATACTACAGCATTGGAGTGCTTATTATTAAAACTCTGGATGTCTGGAGGATTCAAATTCATCCGTCTGTTGTTTTTGTACTGTCTTACAGCACTTGAATACCACAACCTAAACTCCTCCATCGCCACAAGAGACTTCTGGGTAATCACAGGTGAGTTTGGATTAATATTATAAATGAACAGCAATGGAATTAATGTGATTAAAGACTATTGAAAAAAATCTATATACTATATGTAACAGTATTTACATATGCATCACCAACCCACAAGAGATGTATTTTACATGGCAATCGTCTTTACGACGACTTCTGTTCGAATGACTCATTCACCTTGATCAATAGTGATCGACTCATTTTTGTAATTGGATTGAACCCAGCAGCAGCCTGAAGGAGAATATTATCATTGGATTTGCTATCGACTGAATCTGGAAGATGTTCATCTTTCTTCCAAACAATTAGACAGAGCCAGTTAATGGGTATTGGAACTCATATTGTTGCTTTAACAGTTTGTCTTACTTGTCACTCTGGCATTTATTGAAGCAGCTGTCCAGGATACACATCATTAAGATCTACCCTAGTCATTCTTATAAGCGCAACGTAGACCAAAACAATATAACAAATTGTATTTTTCATAAATTATAAGTATAAGAGTAAGCCTTGCACTATCTTCTACAATAGTGCAACTTTAGTGGAGTGATTGTGTTTGTGGGGAGAGAGAAGGGGGACTTTGCATGTCCCTGTTTCTTCCAATACGAGTGGATGCCCCAACTTTCTGGTAATGAAGTGCTTCACCCGATTTAGTGAAGGACTGATTCAACAGTTGGCCAAATCGTACACGTTTGCACCTTAATCCCTCCCTTATCTTGTACTGATAAAATACAAAAATCCCATTTCTCTCTAAATCACTTAGTGTGTAAATAATGAACAAATACAAAAAGTATGTAATTGTCAGTTTCTTTGTCTTTCCCTCATTTTTGACATGCATGTTAAAGACCCCACAGCAGTATAAACATATGTGTGGACGCGGGTCTTCTGTCTAATGCAGGAAGGGGGGGGGGGGGGGCTCCCACATCATCAGTCCCTGCAGCTCTTAATCCTGCACTTACTCACAGGAGTGGCTCTATCTAGTCAAGGTCATGTCCTGGGTAATGGGATCTGCTCGCTCCATGAACATGATATACACTCAACACAGAGTTGTGTTGTTTCTAAACCTGGAGAACCTCAACCTCACACTTTTGGAGTTGTTGAGTGAGAGGCGAGAGACAAGATAGAGAGAGAGAGAGAGTGAGAGAGACTATTACTGGGTAGCATCTTAAAATAAACACACACTCCCACACACCGACACGGACATGCAGTCGAGCATCAGCCAGGCATTTGCATCAGCCTGAGGACATATGCTGGGTTATGTCAGAAGCAGGAAGCCTTAGCTCTTCCTTGATGTGCAGTGCTGCTCAGCCGGACCGCCACTAATCCTGACTTTTACCTTACTCTTCCCCTTGGGCCAGACCTGTACTTTCTCTGTATTCGGTGTGCAGCCTTCTAGACCAGTCTGTTGGAATGCTTGTAGTGTTTCACTGACCACCGCCCAGACAACTGTTCACGTTGGGCTATGTTTCTGAAGAAATAAGTCTAGCATACAGTTTCTCACAAAACTGAGTTATTTTGAGGGGACAATACATTTACACTGTTATACAAGCTGCACACTGACTATTTTACATTGTATCAAAATATAAATTCTTCAGTTGTGCCGTGAATAGATTTAATAAAATATTTCCAAAAATGTGAGGGGTGTACTCACTTTTGTGAGATACTGTAACTATGTTCTAGTATGACATACTAGTATTGTCTGTGTCGGATTGCCTAATAGCTATTCTTTGTCTTTATACTCATGCTTGTCGACCTCATTAAGCGCAATGCAATGGACTTCATATCTTTCAATTGCAGTATGGATTCAAACCTGAATTATTTATTTATTTCCTCTTTCGCTATACCGAGACATTCTGCCAAAGAAAGAAGAACCTTTATTGTTTTGTTTTTATGACGTACAATGTTTCAATTGTTTCATCAACATGTTTTAAAGGAGCAGGCAGGGGTGAGAGCTATGGCTCAAGGTGGACTCTAGACAATCCTCCCCCTCTTTTAAGTCCCTCTCTCTTTCCCACCTCCCTTAAGGCTTAGATATGGTTCCCCGTCGACGCAACGCAATGGGGTTCATAAAGCCATTACATCCTTGCGGGCCCTCCTTGGTTCCACCGCAAGGGCCTGACGTGCGCCTCCACAAAAATGTGAACCCCGACTCGAGGCGACGCAGCAGCAAGCGCCCGCGATAAAGTCCGCTGACGTAACGCCGACGTAAAGCCGACGCAGAACCAAAACAGGTTCAAGGCTGCGTCGCGGCGGCGTCTGCGTGGTCGTTGCGTTGCGTCGACGTAGAACCAAAATCGTTCCTTTGGCAGCTGTTCTAATCTGGTGCACCCCTTGTTTTGCATGCGCCCGTTCCCGCCTCACCCCGGTGTGTGTGTTTGCCCCCCTCTCCTTGCACAGTGATCCACGACGTGGACGACGTCAGTCTGGACGGACACTACCGCAGCTTCGCCAGCCTGATGGAGCGACGCCTGGCCGAGCTGTTCGTGGCCGCCGGCCAGCAAGGGCCCCGCTTCCGGAGGGCCACCACCGTGGGCAGCTACACCATTCAGGTGGTGGGGGGGGGGGATCACGGCCCGCCCCGAAACGGGTGTGGAGACTCATGGAAGATATTGGCTAACCCTTTTTTTTAAAAAAATATATATAAACGTGTAGCTTGCGTACAAAAATGAGAAGTGCAACGCGGACTCTAAACATAAACATAATTGACAGTATACACTAATGGTCGAAAGCAACCCCTTCAGTTTTTCTTGTGGGTTGTGTTTTTTCATTCTGCGTGCAGCCAGACCAGGATAATTGCAGCGATCTGCACTTCATCGTCTGCTAATTGCTAAGCGAAACAAAACAAAACGTCTCAAACAACGCAGTAGCCGGTGCTTCTCGGAGCACTGTCTGTGCGTTTTTTCGCTAATGAAATGGCAAAGCCGGCTGTCTTTTAATTTGAAAACCGTCAAACCTAAGACGTTAAGCACTTGCAATCGAAGCTAAGTACTACCCCGGCTAGTGGAGTACTCCATTTAGTTTGAGTGTGTGAAGTGTTTCATTCGAAATAATTGAAAATATATGTTTTTTTTTTCGGGGAAGGCTTTCATTTTGGTGGACGCTTTTATTTCTGTAAGCGCCTTCAGAATACAATGAGTGCATGGGCGGCCCCTGGGAATCCAACCCCAAACCCGGGAAGTACACATTGGTCAAACATAAGTCTAGTTTTAAAATAAATGAAACATATGTTTATACACGTCTCATCAGATGGTGAGCATCCGCAGGCTGGCGGGGGCGAGGAGCCCGGCCGAGATGACTTACTACGCCCAGCACAACGGCGTTCCACTGCCGGGGGCGTCGGCGGCCAAGGTGCTGAACACGGTGGACTCCCAGACCGTGGCTCTCACCCTGGGCTACTTCGTCCAGCTGCAGGCTGAACGTAAGCACTTAAAGCACAGCTGAGCCCCACAGCCCCCCACAGTGTCTCCCCCACTGGAACTAACCTGACAGAGAGCAGACAGTAGGTGTGACGGAAGGGCGGAGAGGTAAAGACCAACGGGAAGGAATCGAGGAGGGAATTGGAGACTAACGCTTTGGACTGTCACCCATCGTTGGGGAGAGAGAGAGAGAGAGAGAGAGAGAGAGAGAGAGAGAGAGAGAGAGAGAGAGAGAGAGAGAGAGAGAGAAGAGAGAGAGAGAGAGAGAGAGGAGAGAGAGAGAGAGGAGAGAGGAGAGAGAGAGAGAGAGAGAGAGAGAGAGAGACACACAGACACACACACACACACACACACACACACACACACACACACACACACACACAGAGAGACACACACAGAGAGAGAGACAGACAGAGAGAGACAGAGACAGAGAGAGACAGAAAGAGAGAGACACAGAGAAAGAGAAAGAGAGAGACAGAGAGGGACAGACAGAGAGAGACAGAGACAGAGAGAGAGAGAGAGAGAGAGACAGAGAGAGAGACAGAGAGAGAGAGACAGAGAGAGAGAGACAGAGAGAGAGAGAGAGAGAGACAGAGAGACAGAGAGACAGAGAGAGAGTACAGATGGTGCACAGTGGGTGCGAGGATAAAGATGAAAAGGTGCGGCAGATTGTCTTCCTTTTTTTTCCTATTCTCTGTGCGATGCTCCGGGCACAACGTTTGTTTGTTTGTTTGAGCTTAATTTCTTTTTAGTGCCCAGAAAAGAGAGTGAGGGAGTGAGAAACTGGGAGCAGGAGAGTGGATGAGAGGATCCGAGAGAGGGACATAGAGTAAAGCCGGTCAAGCAAGAGGAAAGGGAAGTGGGTGCTGCAGTGTGCCATGGAGTGTGTATATTTACCTTCACCTACAGCAGCGGAGAGAGAGAGACAGAGAGAGACAGAGACAGAGAGAGACAGAGACAGAGAGAGACAGAGACAGAGAGAGAGAGAGAAGAGAGAGACAGAGAGAGAGACAGAAGAGACAGAGAGAGACAGAGACAGAGAGAGACAGAGAGAGAGAGAGAGAGAGACAGAGAGAGAGACAGAGAGAGACAGAGACAGAGACAGTGAGAGACAGAGAGAGACAGAGAGAGACAGAGAGGGACAGAGAGAGAGAGACAGAGAGAGAGAGACAGAGAGAGTGTGCCATGGAGTGTGTATATTTACCTTCACCTACAGCAGCGGCATCAGGCTG
The DNA here is from genome assembly GCA_900291075.1 of Melanogrammus aeglefinus. NCBI lineage: Eukaryota > Metazoa > Chordata > Actinopteri > Gadiformes > Gadidae > Melanogrammus > Melanogrammus aeglefinus. The sequence continues at coordinate 25,678 of OLKM01000998.1, read as the reverse complement.
GCTGTTTGTCTGATTATTTTGCCGGAGTGGGAAGAGTTTAAAGTGCTCCTGGTGGTTTGCGAAGGCTATTTAAGGTTTCCATTGTACTCATAAATAATGTTTTGTAACTGTCCAACGGTTTGATTCTGCTGCAATGTTTACGTCGAGATGCATGGAAAAATCGACATGAGAACACTCGATAAATAAAGTATTTATGATCTTGACTTCTTTTTCAGCGGTGGTCAAGAATCCACCAAACAACCTTTGGGTCCTTGCGGCGGTGCTGGCCCCCATTGCCGTGGTAACGCTCATCATCATCATCATCACAGCTGTGCTGTGCAGGAAGAACAAAAATGACTTTAAAGCGGATTCCATTGGCAACCTCAACCCTCGAGCCAAGGTATGCATGCATTTACGTGTGTGTGTGTGTGTGTTTGTGTGTGTGTGTGTGTGTGTGTGTGTGTGTGTGTGTGTGTGTGTGTGTGTGTGTGTGTGTGTGTGTGTGTGTGTGTGTGTGTGTGTGTGTGTGTGTGTGTGTATGTGTGTCTGCATGGGTCTCCGTTTGTCTGTGTGTGTGTTTGCGTGTGTGCACCTGACTGTAGGAAGATTTATGGATTGGTTGAATGTCTGAGCTATTATTTCAGCTTGTTATGCTTTGTCTGCAAGATATTGAATAACAATATATAACAATCTTATCATCTGACTCAACGGAATAGGGAGATGATTCTTACTCAAGTGTTGTGTTTCCAGATGGCATATCGAAGGGATGCAGGCTACTTTCACCAGGTAGCTACCTTTTTCTATCTACCATATAATTGATATCTATCATATCTTTAATAATTGATTGATTTATTTATTTGACTTTTCTTAATATAAAAAAAAAAATGTCACCGTGATTCAGTTTCAATTTCTCTGACAACAACAATTTGTGATGATTTATGAACCCCACTGCTTCTATAATTGCCTGTAAGTCGACTTGGCTTTCTATCACGATAGATAGCTTTGAGTCGTGAGGTCACACTAATCCGTCCATACCCACATTCAGGCTGTAAAACCCTTCACCGCACTGACACAAACCTAAGCTATGGCACCTGATGGAATACCTCTGCTGGTGTTCCCCGGTACTGCAATGCAAATCTATAATGTGTTGGTCACCCTAAGCTCTCCCCTCAGTTCAATAGACCAGGCATCGACCACACACACACACACACACACACCACAACACACACACACACACACAACACACAACACACACACACCACACACACCACACACACACACACACACACACACACACACACACACACCGGTATACGAGGCTGCGTGAGTATGCCCTACCCACGTCCACCGGCTGTAACTGTTTCGTGCGAATAAGATGACACGAGAAGGATCCTATTTACCTTGTTATCTCCCGTCAAATGTGTGCATGGGCAATGTGATCGCACCCGTGTTTTGTATATGCGTGTGCAAAGCCCTGTGCCAGTTGTTAAGTGGATAGTAACAAGGTGACGAGGGGAATAAACCAGGCAGGCTGGATGAACCCATTGAAAGTCCATCTGGCATGATGTCCTTAGAACCCTGCGGCACATAGACACGGATCACCGAACCCTAAGATGGCAATAAGATGCCTGTTGGTTTGTAGATGTGCAAAGCCCATTGCTTCATGTAATAGAGTTTTACCAATAGATGGCTGGTGGTTGCACTTCTTCTTTCTATAATGGCACATTTTAATAAGCAAAGCTTTACCGAGGGTTGATTTGCTGCCAAGGGAGCGGAAACGGGTGCAGTCTCAGCTCTCCAAGTCAAGTTGATTTCATTGATACAGCCGGTCTCAAAGGGCTTCCCAGGCCTCGTCTTATGGCACAAGGGGGAGCGGGATCCGCTTTTATTGGGTTGAATTGAACATGAAAGCCATCTCTGATGTCACTATTCAGCATGGTAATACAAAGCATAATTACCGCCACATAAGTAATTACCACCTCCAAAAATATGAACATTTTCAAGCTTAATTTTGCGGCTTTGCAAATGTAAATGCTCCTGTCAATATCACCGCCTGGGCCTACTCCGAATGCCATTCGTTATCAAACAAAAATCCGTTTGATTTCTGAACCATAATATTAAACCTCCAAAAAGATGTATTTCTTTTCAGTGCTGTACAATATACTGTACATCTATGTCTCTTTCCATGGACCTAACTGCAAAATCAAAGATGGAATGTCCTGGCCTGCTCGCGGTCTGCTTTTACACCATCTCTGGAGGATATCAACCGTGTAAACCAGCCAGGACCTTTAGAACTTGAAGAATGTATCACTGAGCGCACCTTGCTAGCATGCCTGTGTGGGGCTGTGTGTGTGTGTATGCGTGTGTGTGTGGGTGTGTGCTTGTGCGCGTGTGTGTTTTAAAAAGAGACAGAGGGGTAGGAAGTGTAGGCACTAGAGAGTAGTACGACATATTGATTTTACTGGTGCTTGGGTACAGTAAGGCAATGGTGTGTGACTGACAATTTATGACAGCACTGCTGAATCTTTTACAAGTGTGTGGCAGAGATGTGGCGGTGGGTTTGTGTGTCTGTGTGTTTGCGCGTGTGTGTGTGTGTGTGTGTGTGTGTGTGTGTGTGTGTGTGTGTGTGTGTGTGTGTGTGTGTGTGTGTGTGTGTCTGTGCTTGCGCATATCTGTCCGTGTACCTATTTGAAATCTGTATGGCCCTTTCTATTTGCACAGACAATTCAGAGTGAAGTAAGACAAGGGAATCCCACTGCGAGTCGTGACCCCCCCCCCCCCAGCCCCCCCCCCCCCCCCCACCATTAAACAACCCCCCCTTCCCCTCATCCTTTGTAATGTCTAACTTCATCACGCCGGCCTCTCTGAATCTGGTCACGTCACTGCCCACAGTGACTCATTTATTCGACATGAATTGGGAGGGAGGATGAAAAGAGCTTTGATTAAAGCCATGCTTATCTCTCCCAAGGCCCCTTCCCTCGTCTCCTAGCCTTGCGCCCTACATCCTTCTGCCGTCCTTCCCTTTCAAATTCTTCATGTTTATAAAGAAGCCATTCCACATTCCAAGTCCGGATGCATCTTTGCATGGGTTTGTGTATGAGTGGTGTCTCCAGAATCTGACTTTAATTAATATCCAAAAGGTCTGGAAATTAATCGAAAGTCTGATGGCAGATTACCTCAAATCTGGGTGAAACGGGGTGTTTCACTTCTTTCGACTCGTTCTTGTTCTGACCGATCATGTGGCTGGAGTGGTGGATCTGTAAGTCCCTCATTGGCCAACACGAACTGGGCCAGCACTAGTTAACATTAAATATACTGTATGTCTGTAAAGGTTTCAGATCAACATTGTACAGACTCGCCGCTGCATAGACACACTAAGTTAAATCTTAACGCTCCATCCACTTGACAAATTCCTTTTCTTTTTCGGTAGAATGTCTTGGTAGTGAAACAGGAAACGAGGGGTGAGTCCTCCCATTCAGGTTCTGGTTTGCCGTTCAGGCTCTCTCCCCCCAAAAGTTACTCTACAGCATAGTAGGAATGACGGATATTCTTATTTTCTATTGTTTTGTCGATAAGCCTAGTGTATATTATCAAAGCCTCGCACTTTATGTTAGGTTATATTATTAAACATCACTCCCTTAAAGCCGCAAGAGAGAGTCTTTAAGAATTCAGAAATCTCAACAACATTGTTCTCTCCAACCTAACTGGCTGTGAAACTGTTGGACATGCACTAAGCGTAGCTCCGCCGGCTGGGTGCCATGAGTGGGTGGGGTGTCGATTGTAGGATTATAGACAGAGGTACGTGCTGGCCAGCAATGAAACCAGCATCGATCCGATTTGCCTACAGATACATCCGGCTCATTTAATGCTATAGCTAGTTAACACCACCTCCACCTCTTTCTCCCCTACCCCACCCCCTCCACCCACGTCCCACCCCGCCCAGCCGGTGCAGGGATTCGACTACGCCAAGCAGCACCTGGGACGGCAGGGGGGGGACGAGGAGATCCAGCCTGTGACCCAGGACACCCTCATGATGGCCCTGCCCCACCACGACGGACCCCTGTCCCTGGAGAAGCCCCCGCGTCAGGACAGCATGGCCAGCAGCAAGAAGAACCACCACGCCGGCACGGACACGGGCAAACGGTGAGCGCACGTACCCTGGTCACGTGCTACGGCTCTGGCTGGCCCCACGCCTGGCCTGGACAGGTTTGGTATTATAATTGCCTCGTTTGTATCCTGGCCAATATTTTGTTTCAGTTTTATTCCATGCTACACATTACACATTCCACGCTTTTAGTTGTTGTCATGGGGCCATAATCTATTCCACAATGAAACATGACATTGTGCAGAGGTCAACCCGCAGCTTATACATGTATAGAATACGACACCATGAGCGGGTGTGTGCGTGTGTTTGGGCCTATGCATGTGTGTGTGCGTGTGTCCGTGTGTGTTTTGTGTGCATTTTTCTCCAATGACCTTCTGAATCCGTCTCTTGTCACGGGGAGGCTATCACCAGCCTCCTGATTAAAAGAAAGTCGTTAGCGGGTGTCCATGCAGGTTTGGGGGGGGGGGGGGGGGGGGGCAGATCACGCCGTCCCTCTTATGAGCGAGAGCTGTAGACCTGCCTCATGTATTAATGGCAGTTTAAGCATGGCTTAGTTAAAGCAGTTTACAGCACACAATTAGTCTTCACAGGCATTGACGTTGCCATCTTATTATACGATGAAAATCAACGTGGTGTGAAAGCAAATCCCTACGATTCCAGGAATGCGAAAGCCCTTTTTTTTCTTGAGCTCTGTATGACGGTGTGATATGATTTTATTGTTCTTTTGTATTATAATAATCATCATTAGTATAATTATCATCGTTGGGGTTATCGTCATTGCAGGGCAGGTGTGTGTGTGTGTGTGGTGCTGCTTGCGGAGACGTCGTGTAATGACATAACCGGAGTCTGTGGGCGCCAAAGCTTGTTTTCTCCTCCCAGCTCACAGCCTCCTCTGTTGCTATGGTTACTTGCGCTAGGATGCCGACGGAGGACGGTTCCGTCATTGGCAACGAATCAGAGAAGAGGAATTCGAGCAGGGGCGTGACGGTGCAGAAAGTCTCGGCGCAGCACAAAGTGACAAAGGAGGAGAGGCGCAGAAGGGAGGGTGAGAGGCGCCGGGATGCCAGCACACACATAATGCCTACCCACAATCCTCTCTGGCGCCGTGGACGCCCTCACGTACGCTCGGGGTTCAGAAAGCATGTTTTTTAAAACATGTCTCTGGTCAACGACGTTGAACACACACACACACCGACACAAACACACACACAAACATACACACACACACACACACACACACACACACACACACACACACACACACACACACACACACACACACACACACACACACACACACACACACACACACACACACACACACACACACACACACACACACACACACACACCATTGAAATCATGTCCAATGCAACCTTCTTAATTCCCCCCCGTCCCCCCTCAGAATGGTATCCAATCGGCAATGAGCAGAGTTGGACCTAATAATGCATGAGGTAGACATTGTATGCCGACAGCATACTTCAATGCAGTGAATGGCAGAAACTGATCCATAAATTGACCCCAGTCGGTTCGTTGTACACAGTATTTAGAAGTCATAGCCATGGGGGGGGAAAGTCTCGGGAACAAAGGACTAACAGATGTAAACACATCACAGACCGGCGCGACGAGAACCCTGATTAATCCTCTGCTCTATTATTCCCTCTGTTATTTATGAGCCACATCCTTTCATTAATAGCGGCGCTGTCCTTAATAAAACGATTTAATATAAATTCCATTAGTTAAATCCATACATGATTCAGCCCGACTCTAAAGCGGTATTGATTGTGTGTATTTTAGTGACTTTAATAATGCATGGGGGGGGGGTGAGCCGAGGCAGGCGGGCTGCGGCTCGCGTCGTAACGCGTTCGCTGAGGTAATGGAGGCTGAGAAGACAGATGGGCTCATCGCTGGCAGACATGAGTGGCCCCGAGCCTCTGAGGGTCAGGGATGTGTGTGTGATTTATCACCCCACGGTGCGCCTCCTCGTCCAGCGACAGGAGAACGCCGCCGTCTGCGGGGATCCCGCATCAACGCCGTGCCGAAATCCGTTTACCTTCGAACAGTGGTGCATGAAATGCAGAACGACGAGATAGATGTAATGATACGGAGCCGGTGTCTGCAGATGATTCTATTACCTTGTTTATTCGTTTACTTAACAGGGACTGCGCACAACACAGTTGGGTGTTAGCCAGAGCTTGCTAGATAGCTAACTTGCATCTGTGGTTTCCTGAGCAGGAGAATACTTGTGCACTGTACACCTGAACAGGGTAAGGTGTACAGGGTATGATGAGAGTACATGAACGGCTGTCATTGGCTTGAGAGAGCAGAGGTTCTTCCCCAACCGTCTGTATGCTACAGAACGATCCATTAAAACAAATAAAAGACAGAATCAATGGCTGAAGAGTCCATGATGGTTATGATAAGACGTACAGATTGTCAACTACGGTGTGTGTGTGTGTGTGTGTGTGTGTGTGTGTGTGTGTGTGTGTGTGTGTGTGTGTGTGTGTGTGTGTGTGTGTGTGTGTGTGTGTGTGTTTAGATCCATATGACAGCTCATCAGGCTCCCTGCAGCTCATCTCCATTAAGCCTACAGCAGCCCTGGCTTCCTACTCACAGCCAGCCTCCTCCGACCGCAGCCAGGAGTCAGCCGTCGTCAACGGAGAGGTGACCCACGCACACGCACGCGCACATACATGCGCACATACATGCAAATACAGACACAGACTAACACACAGACACAGACACAGACACAGACAAACACACACACAGACTAACACAGACACAGACACAGAAAAACACACGCACACAGACACAGACACAGGCACAAACATGCACACACATACACCCACACAAACACACACACATAGCCACAAACATGCACACACAGAAACAGACCTACTGACGTATAGAGGAGCATTCACACCTGGTCACACACACACACACACACACGCACACACACCCACACGTGTTCACATGCACTTGTGCATTGACCCAGCTACACACAGACACACACACACACACACACACACACCCACACATTGATATAAAGGCCCTTACACCTGCACTCCTGAAAATGTGCTGATGTATAGGAAAACACAGATCTACACACACACACACACACACACACACACACACACACACACACACACACACACACACACACACACACACACACACACACACACACACACACACACACACACACACACACACACACACACACACACTATAAATGCATGTTTACCATGCATAGGTAGCCTCGCTGTTTCGCTGAAGCAAACTCGATACTATAAGAAGAAATGGATTTAAAGTAATTTGTTCTGCAGCATTCGGCTAGCCCCTCCCCCCCTTTCATCCATCCAGCGTACTGGATTTACTGCTCCCCCTGGCAAGGATTTGAACCTGGATGCACTTGGATGGTGTTGTTAATGAATAACAACAGCAAAACACGCCTCCCTTTTTAACACCACCGTGTTGAGAGAGGATGGGAAATGAAAGAAGACCATGTTAAGGTTTTGCTCCACATTAATTAGAGGAAGATGAGAATCAGGATCATTTAAATCCTCTGATGGTATTTGGCAAGGCTTGCAGCGCAGCAGAGAGAGGGGGCGTGGTCTGATTAGGCTATGATGTAATGACGGCATGCTAACTTGATGTGAACTGTCTCCCTCTTAGTCCCTTCAGTGATCCCAATGGATGAATGCATTGAAGCGATTGAAGTAATTATCAGAGAAGGCTTTCACTTCTAATAAAATCAGCTTTACAATGGATTTGATTGAAAACCATTTTAAAACGGTTTGAATCAAATCAAGGAATTCTAAGTAAAACATTCTTCCTTTAGTGATATCCGTCTTTATTTTATTGATATGCCACCTCAACATGTCACTCCCAACGAACGATGTACTGTATGTCCTCACCTCCTTGTCTCCTCGCCTCCTTGTCTCCTCTTCTCCTCCTCCCCCCTCGCTAGGTGAATCTGGCGCTGAAGCAGAAGTCGGACATCGAGCACTACCGTAACAAGCTGCGGCTGAAGGCCAAGAGGAAGGGCTACTACGACTTTGCCTCAGCCGACGCCGGCAGTGGCAGCAACAGCAACGTCAGCCGCAAGGCCCCAGACCAGCGGCCCCGGGGTGGAGACACAGGACATGAGCGGACCCCCGGAGAACCGGGAAGACCGCCGGAGCCCGACGACGAGCGGGGAGACTCCACCTTCGTCAAGTCTCGCCGAAGGTGAGGGGGCATGGGGGTGACGGTGTGAGAGGGGGACCAAAAGGGAGGGAGCAATCTAATGCAGGTGGTGGCAGGCCATTTCTGGGCCCTTGACCTCATGCGCTAGCCCTGAAAATGTTTGCGACCCCAGACTTTAACTTGAGTGCCTCTAATTCTATTCAGTTTGTTTTTAACCCGATCAATATCTATCTTTTGTGTCGATGTCCCCGTGATCGTAATCGCATCGCTCTACTCTAAGGGATTAGCAGTTGTTCGCTCGTGGCTATGAATCAATAGGGAGTCAGTTTGTATGTGGCAGGATGTCTATGAGACCTTATTCTTTTCAATGGTTTGCTAAAATGGATCGTCATATATCTGTACTTTTATGTCATCGTTCTCCTGCGACCCCATATGCAAATCACTTGACCCCAAATGGGCTCTCGACCCCAATGTTGGGAACCAGTGTGCTAATGCTTGGACACTTTTGCCTTTTGTATTTTAAATTAAGTAAATTCATCGGTCATTTAGCAGACTATGTTTTTATCTAAAGCGAAGGGTGACTTAGGACCCTCAAAACATACAGTCACTGTATGTTTGAGCTGACCCTGTTTGACAATAGGCAACAAATTGCAAGTGTGTAGAGGAATAAGATGGGAAACTTTTTTTATGATACGAGATGCATGTCGCGCAAGAGCTAGATATCATACTTCTCATTTCACATCTTGCCAAGATGTAGAGAGTAATCAATTGGCTATGACTTGCAGCCGCTTCGCCATAGCATGGCTTGTTAAGTTGACTGCGTGTTTAATCATACATGCTGCTTCAGCACTGCTGGCGGCTGTCTGTGTGTGTGTGTGTGTGTGTGTGTGTGTGTGTGTGTGTGTGTGTGTGTGTGTGTGTGTGTGTGTGTGTGTGTGTGTGTGTGTGTGTGTGTGTGTGTGTGTGTGTGTGTGTGTGTGTGTGTGTGTGTGTGTGTGTGTGTGTGTGTGTGTGTGTGTGTGTGTGTTTGCATCTGTGCGTGTGCGAGAGAGTGTGTGTGTGGGAGCGTGTGTGTGTGTGTGTGTTTGAGAGTGTGGGAGCGTGTGTGTGTGGGAGAGTTTGGGAGCGTGTGTGTGTGTGTGAGTTGGTGTGTGTTTGTATGTGTGTGTTTGTGTGAGAGTGCAAGTGCGTGTGTTTGTGTGTGTGTGTATTATCGCTGTTTATAAAGTCAGTGTACTGATAATTTTTCTCCCTACATAATCATTTTATCAGTGCTGCATGATGTGCTGTCCTTCTTCTTTTTCGATAATAATGAGACATAAGCTATATTAGGCTCAGGAGTACACTAGACCCAGCTCTGTTATAGGCTGCAGAGGCAGCAATACATGGAGATGAAATCATTTATTCAGACCAAGGGGGTTACTACCCCTCTGATACACCGTGGCCTGTCTTTAAAGTCTAAAGCAATATCCTGCGATAAGCTTGTGTACAGAGAGGTTGGATGTGTTATTTCTGTTACCAAACCTGTATACAATCATGAATGTTTGAAGTCTGAAGTGTAAACAGCCCTTGAGAAGGGTTAAAGATACCCATCTTCTCCAGTTGATTGTAATGCAGCAGGTAATTATTTTTGCTACCTCAGCTGTTTCATGAATATTACATTCTCTTCAGGATGAACTTGAGGGGGGAACATTAATCTTGCGATGTTAATACTATGTTTTTCTTGGAGCACTTGGCAAAGCACTTAAAACAGATGATGTAAGATGTAAATATGGGAAATATGGGAGTTGAACTTTATGTTTATAATCACATAGTCATAAAATAAATAGATTTATGCAAGATGCTAATTAGCACAAATAACATTGATGATCACCAGAGCTATTATTTGCTCTCAATCTTCTTGTTTGTATGCTCTTGTGAGCAGCCTTGTATACCATTTGCTCAAACTCAAATGTTCATTATAGAAAATAAATGTTACATTAATCAAACAATTAATACAATAATCATAACATTAATCAAACTTTTGAGTTTACACATTGTGTGTCGTCAACGGGCCGCCACCCCGCCATCGTCTTGGAGAAGGCTAACGGCTCCCACCTAATTGCTACGAACGTTTCCAGTCGTTAACCTCGCCCACACTACTTCAATACTAATTCCAAACGCTTGTGTTAACGGTCAGGCACTCCCAGGTGGGGCAGCCGGCCTACCGCAGCAGGCAGAGCATCAACAGCCCCAGTCCAGGGGGGACGGAGATAGACCTGTTGGTGATGAGGGAGAGACCCAGGAGAGGCATCCGCAACAGCGGCTATGATGTGAGTGCTTTCTTCCTTCTTCGTCTTCCCTCTCGGCTTCTTCTTCTTAGTCGTCGTCTAGACCTTCTTCTTCTTCTTCCTCTTCCTCTTCTTCTTCTTCTTCTTCTTCTTCTTCTTCTTCTTCTTCTTCTTCTTCTTCTTCTTCTTCTTCTTCTTCTTCGTCTTCTTCTTCGTCTTCGTCTTCTTCTTCTTCTTCGTCTTCTTCTTCATTTTTAACTGGAACTTAACTGGAAGGATTACGATGTGTCCAAGTGTCCCTATTGAGGCTCACTCTCTGTTATCCCCTTACAAGAATAACTAAAGGGATGTTTCTCTGAAAATCCCGATTTTGTGCTTGTTGTTGTGCAGCCTCACATGTACAGACCATGTGAGACTGTTGTAATAATTTAAGATGACGATGCTGATGATGATGATGAGGAGGAGGATGATGATGATGAGAAGGAGGATGATGATGATGATGATGATGAAGATAAAGATGATGATACAGCTCTTCTCTGGCGTCTCGGGCAGTGCCCTGGGCAGCCATGCGTAGACGCCAAACCTGACTTCCCAGGTGTGACTTTAACAACCTCACTGCGTTCTTATGCACTCTGGCTCATTCATATTTAACAGTTTCGTTTCATAGGGTTATCGGGTATGATTTCAGAAAGCCAGACCGACGTGCTCTGCACTTTTCTCCCTCCATTATGATACAGTCGTGTGTGTGTGTGCGTGTGTGTGCGTTTGTGCGTGTGTGTGTGTGTGCGTGTGTGTGCTGTGTGTGCGTGTGTGTGTGTGTGCGTGTTGCTGTGGTGGTGGTTTTCAAGGAAACGTTTGCTGCTAGACTTCTTGGTATAGCAAATGAACTCCCAGGAAGTCTTTTTCTTGGAAGGAGTCCAGGGATACCAATACAAACCATTGGGACAGCAGCCACAGCATGCTCTCTGCTTAAAGATGGCTGATGTCTTGGGTTAATGTTATCGATGTTCCTGTGCGCCCGGGCGTACGCAGTGTATCGGCTAGTGCACTTACCAAGAACCCATCCATGTAGTTCATATTAGGAAAACATAGAAATTGTAGACAGAGACAATCTATCCCTTTTGATTTATATAATCAAAATACTGAATCAATGGCAAGCAAATAATCATCCATCGTCTTTGGATGATTACAGAGACAGATATGCCACCTGCTATACTATTACTAACCAACTGAAGCGCCTCATTTGACAGTAGTTGAAATGGAAAGGGTAAGTTATGCTTTATTAGTCACTCAAGTCACGTCGCCATACTGCAACTCTAGTGGTTCCCTTTTCTACCTGCTCCACTGTAGATGCTGTCCTAATCTAAATGTATAATGTTCCACTGCCACCTTACTCACAGTGTGTAGTGTAGAGTAGAACAACAGCTGCTGGGTGGTGGGGCAGAACACCCGATGTGGTGGAGTCGGTAAGGGTAGGGGGAGATGTCCTCCATCTAAGTTTGTCTGTGCTGCCAGGCTAATGTGGCGTCCCGGGACCGTGGTACAATGCAGTCAGCAGCCGCTCTGTGTCGATTCAAACCCAAGCTTTCCCTCACGCTTGCCGTCGGCTGCAGCCTCCCCCATCTATCGGCTCCACCCCTTCTCGCGTTCTTCGTACCCCGAGAACGCCCCCGGAGCCCAGGCTGCATGCCGAGGTGAGGAGGGTCGGCTCCTCCTGTGCTGGTGACGTCTGCTCTGCAGGGTGTAGATCTGGGTCATCGTTGTCATCACACGTGTCACCGTATGTAAAGTAGAGGGAGCCATGTCACAACGTCACAAAGTCAAAGTGACCTAGATGGGTAAGCAGCACACATCTGTTGAGATGTACAAATACCTGAGATGGAACCATGATGCACTCGATCCTCCCCCGACTACCCCTTACCAAACTAATGCAACAATAATCCACCAGGCTGGTGTTCTGATTCCTGAAGATACTCTGCAGTCTGTGAAGACGCTTTTTAGGAAACCTTTTTTTGTGTAGCGATAGCCTTTTCTTTTTTTGCAATTAATCTAATATTGATGGTATGCTTTGATTCTCCTCATCCACACTCCGTACGTCGCTTGCTGTGTAAGCGAAATGACTAAAGGTTAAAATGTAATGCGCCCCATCCGTGATGATGATGCCTTCGGCTTCTCCAGGCTATTTTGTTCATTTTGTTTTGGTATACGGCGAGTCTGACCACAAGTGTAGGTAAGATAGATAAGATGAGGGGGAGGGGGGAAATAAACGTCTGTAGACCGATGGCAATCTGCTGCAGTGCTTAATCACTTGTCAGTAATTTGCAGGGTTGTTTATGGCTGCAGTTAATGCAGGAGAAAGGGCTGGGGTGGAGAAGGGGGTGAGACAGGGGCGAGTGAGCCAATGACTAAAGCACACCCTACTGTCCCACAGTTGTGCTGCAGCGCCCAGGGGGGGGTTGGGGGGTGACACACGGGCATAACAGAACCACCAATGGATCTGCAGTAGCAGTAAAGCTGACATATCTAAAGCACGGCAGCAGAAGCAGCAGCAGGAACGTAGCATAAGAACAGTAGCATAAAATACACTGTTTCTGGCTCTCTCAGCACTTGTGTCAACCTGCGCGAGGAAGAGTTGT
>OLKM01000998.1:5000-10000 GCA_900291075.1 Melanogrammus aeglefinus | reverse complement strand
TTCATCGGATTTGAGACCTAAGGGCCGGAGCCCAGTGGCCTCAGCTGCTGATATGCGGCTGGACACCCAACCGTATCATCCACCAGTGACCACCAACACCACCACCACCCCTAGTCTACCATCCTCCAACCCTCCAGAGCGCCCCAACTACTCAGGTACGGCTGTGTGTGTGTGTGTGTGTGTGTGTGTGTGTGTGTGTGTGTGTGTGTGTGTGTGTGTGTGTGTGTGTGTGTGTGTGTGTGTGTGAATCATAGTGTAACAGTGATGTTCTCTCGCAACAGGAAATCCAATAACAGCCGTCTACGCCATCCCAGCCAGCAGGACCGGATTTTCAGAATACATGGCCTCCACACCCCCAACCTCCTACCACAGTCCCTCCTGGATGTCCTACCCGCCGGAGCCTGAGGACGTCCCCCCACAGTGGGGAGAGTCAGTAAGGCAGCCCTACCTCCCTGGAGCCACTCTCTATAAGAGACCCCAAGAACCTGTTTCTGGGCATAGGCACCTACAGATTCTCGTTTCTATTCCATAGATAACTTTGTGATTTTCTTTAGATACGTGTTGCTGTACATTAAACCTAGGGTAGGCAGTTTCATTGAGAAGCGTTTTTTTGTCATATGTGTCAAAATTTTCTTTGCATCCCGATTCCTTATAGCAATCAACAAATCCAATGTACATGGCTGTATCTGGGGCTTTATCTGGCCTGTAATAAGCCTGGCCAATCATTTCATACGGGCCAAATTAAATTATTGAATGTCCTAGTGTCTGTCTAATGCAGTGCAACCTGCGCACACTCTGTCCCGGAGTCCTCCACAAAGCCCTATCGCTAAAGCTAGCTATAAAGTCATGTGTTTTTGGGGATTGGCTTTGGAGGGAGTCCTGAATGGAGAGTGTGATTTTTTTTTTTTTGTCGTACCGCAGCTTTAATGCCGTGGTATGTTGGATTTTGCCAGTGCCAGAAGCAGAGTTTATTTTAAATTAAGAAAAGGCCTTTCCCATTTGTTTCTCCGTAATCCCTTCTTTCGTTAATGGTACTAAATCCACAATTGCAGTGATTAGCTTGCTTTTAGTTTAGATTAGATAACCTTATTGATTCCCCAGGGCGGAAATTAATTTCCCACGGCACAACAGAGAAACAAACACATATGCATGTCTGCGTGTGCATGAATATGTGTGTGTGTGTGTGTTTATGTTTGTGTGTGCTTGTCCTTGAATGAATATGCGTATCTGTGTGTGTGTTTATGTGAATGCATTGGCTAGTGTGTGTGTGCGTGTGAAGGCATGTGCGTGTTAGTATGTGTGTGTGTTTGTGTGTGTGCGTGTGAATGCATGTGTGGTGTGCATGTTTGTGTGTGTGTGTGTGTGTGAATGCATGTGTGTGTTTGTATGTGTGTGTGTGTGTGTGCGTGTGGTGTGCATGTTTGTGTGTGTGTGTGTGTGAATGCATGTGTGCGTTTGTATGTGTGTGTGTGTGTGTGCGTGTGAATGCGTGCATGTGTGTATGTGTTTGTGTGTAGCCACATAACAACACATTGAAACAGTACAGTGGGTTACAACAAAACCATTAAATTAGCAGCGAGTACTAAAGACACCCGCAACCTCCACAGCCTCCGCAGTGTCCTTTGTGCGTTAACAATATTATATATAATATATATATATATATATATATAATATATATATTATATATATATATATATATTATACACACACACTCAGTTTAAAGCAAATGTTCCCATTACCAATGCCTTGGCTCTTTTGTTGCAGGTACCCTTGCCGGGGTATGTGGAGTCATTCCCCCTCCCCCGCTACCCGCAGTCCAGTCCCCCACTGCTCCCGCTGCCCTACATCCAGGCCCTGGAACTGCTCCCCGACACCCCCAGCCAGGCAGCCAAGCAGAGCTCTCCCCTCACGGTGAAGAACATGGACAGCCTGCCCCTCACCAGCCTCTCCACTTCAGCACTGGTGCAGGCCATTCGCCTCGAAGTGGCAAAGCTGGCGAAAAAGCAGAGCGATATGTTCGAGTTCCAGGTGTAATACTGCCCCCTATTGACCGGGAGGTGGGTTGCAATGGAAAGGCTCTCACAGTAGCAGATGAAAGGTGGATCTCCACTCAACAAACTGTTTTTTTTTAATATTTGTATTATAAACTTACCAACGTTCTTCTTTCCCAAACTCCAGCTTTATTTTAAAGGCATAGTAGAATGATGATTTACTGAATTAATTTGTCATTGATCTTCTGACAACGATGTCGACCAGCTTTGTTTGGATATGTCAATATATTTCCAATTGATAAAAATTATATTATATAATATATATAGCAATGATAATATATATATAATAATATATAAAATAACAAAGATGTTTTTATCAATGATTATTCCTGTCCTTAAATGCACATGTATGAGATAGCAATGGTTTTATTATCTGTACTACTGAGAGGACCAAATTGTTCTGAACACAATGTGACACAAAATCCAATGGGAGTGCTATATTACTTTTATAAGCCCCTGTTTTTGAGTGGCACGACTATTTCTTAACTCATCCATGAGACCATAAGACCAACTGCTAAACGTGGATGACATAACTCAATGGGCAATCTAGGAAACTTCTAACCCTCTATTCTTTAACAGGCAGTTGACAAATGAGTAGAATTATCCCCCCCAAAAAATGACTTAGACTCTGAGTCAAATCAGCACATCATTTCTTCTTTCTTTTCAAACAAAATATAGACCTATATTACCATCACAGATACGCCTTGTAGACACTGTAGAGTTGTGAACTTGACCCTGCAGTATGAGAACGGCTGCAGGCGTAGGCCTACTGATCACATCCAGTCCTGTTCGGACCGGATTTCCAGATACAGTGTATGTGTGCAGCCTCTGAACCCGCTGTGGGAAACACGACATACTCGACGAATGTCTACTTGAAATTCCTACTGATTGTACTTCGACTTTATTTTCTAAGAGCTGTTTAAGACGCACTTTATTCTCTCTGTAGTCTCCATACTGACCACATGCTTTGTTGGTGCCGCCTTTTTTGCCTAAGTTGTGTTTTTTTTTTTCATGGTTCGATTTTCTTATTATATATACAATATATATCTGCCTTTAGGTGTTACTCACTAGTTAATATTATTATATTTTTCGTGCTGTGAAAGGTTATACATTTAACTTGTTTAATAATGCAGCTGCTTGCTTAAAGGCTGACTGGATGGCTGACAGAAAATGTCGATCGGTCTGACACCTTCATGCGTTTACAGCCGTACGAGGCGAGAGGTCTCTCCAGTCCCATTCAGAAATGTGTGCCGATTATTACTGTAAGACAATAGCGATTAACATTTTGAACCATAATAATGGAACAATCTCTTCGTATTTAACTGTTCAACCCTCTCTCTCTACTTCTTGGCCTAAAGAACTGTTCTGTTAACCGTTGCTTGTTCATTTGTACCATACCTGTAAATAGTTCCATTGCCCCCCAAAAACGAGAGCTGTGTTTCCCAGGTGATTTTTCAGCTGTAGGCCTACCAACACGTACAGCAATCTCACCATGAACTGTGTAAAATAAAAACATTTTTACTCATGTAACGGAACACTTCTTCTGACATGTCCACATTTTATCCGTGGACACAGTGGAGGAAAACAATGCATCAAGAATAAAGATTTGACTGAATTAAAAAAACAATCTCTAAGGTTTTATTGGAGTGACCAAAAAGTCCTATATAGCCTCTATGACATGAATTATAAAGTTGTCTTTATCTCTGACGTTGTCAGCTGTTTTCTGATGGTGTCTTTTTTTGTCGTTTGGTCTTCATCTCCTCTACGTTGTCATCTGCTTGTATTTGATATTTCTCAAGAATGTATCTGAAAAAGTGGAGACAAAACGAGTTGAACTTCAATGTGGAACAACTGGAACAATATAATTCTGTATCTCCATCCCTTCCTTTAAAGCTACTCCACAGTAAATAGCCTGAAACAAATGAAAACAAACAAAAAGTGGAGGTGAACGTCATCTCACATCGTGGGACGTCCAACAGCTCTCCGATCATGCTGCACAACTCCATTTCTTTGAGCCGGATGGACAGCTCACAGACGTCAGAAGCGTGCTCAATCCACGGGTACCTCGGTCCACCTGCTGGAGGACCGAAGACTTCAAGAGGTCGGTACTCGGGTTCCACCAAGGGTCCACTGTTTGACCACGATGGCTGACTTTTACCGCTGTCCTCCGGCCTGGAGGTTGTATTATGTTCATCAGTAGACGGCCTGATGTAGTACTTCTCACCTGCGCTACCTCGAGGAATAGGGTTGACTTTTCCTAGTTTGGCATTTAGCGACTCACTAGGACGAAATAAAGGCCACATTTCGACGTCGTCGTGGATAGAGGGGAAGTACATGTCTGCATTCTTGTTTGCGTTTGTCTTTATTATTCGGACACGTGTTGTGTTTAGATTCGAAAATATGTGTTGTGATTCTATCGCGAGGGCAGACTTCGCCTGTGAAAATGTTTAACACCAGCAGGTGGCGGTGTTCACAAGGGCATACCTGTCAATCTGATTTTCCATGTTGCAAAAATCAGTTTCTATCCATGATTTTGTTAGAATTGTATCAAATTCATCTCCGTGGAAAGAGAATAAGCCTAGTTAGAGAGTAGGAAAGGAAGTGAAAATATACCTAATTTCTAGTAGTTGTTCTCACCTAATCATTTTATCTGCCAGCCAGCCACACCCTCCAGCTGTTAAGTGGAGCTTTAGTGCTGAGACATTTCCTCAACATTCATATTACTTAATCTTCTCACTGATCACAGCCACCTTGTGGAGAGGATGTGGGGCTCTTTTTAGAGATTTAAATAGACAATCAGTCCGAAGATCTCTCCACTTCCCAGTTCCCTCATATCCTAATGAGCACTGAAGGATTTCCTTTTTGCCCATCACTTCTCATTGCATCTATTTATCAAAGCAGTTAACATTTATATTTATTAAAAAATATTTCCATAACTAGCAGAGAACC
>OLKM01000998.1:0-2500 GCA_900291075.1 Melanogrammus aeglefinus | reverse complement strand
GTCACATTTATGAAACTTCTAAGCACATCTTATTTTTTCCCTTTTTTTGTCACAGATTTTCACATTGTTACTAGTGGACTTCTACTGCAGTGCAATCAAGAGAGCCTATTTGACATCATTGAAAGCTTTGATTTAATGGTAAATACTAATTAAACATAAATCCCTAACTCCATAGCGCGGTCTGATATACCCTGCAGTATATCAGACCGCAATATGGAAAATATTCCTCTGGATCAAAATTTCCCTATGAATATTTTAATGGCTAGGATAGCTTTATATTAAGCTACGTATTCAGACTTGAAACAGAATGTCCAATGCACAGCATTTCAGATCGCTTAAGATTTCTTCTTATATGTGGAATTCAGAGAAGATTATTGATTAATGAAAGATATAATCATTGCTGCAGCATGCTTTAAATTGTATGACTACAATCTTAGCATTGCAAAAGCACCCAAGGTGCTAAACACGTGTAAATAAACTTTTCAAGTGTAAATAAACATCACTAAGTGTTTTCCTGGCATCCCCATCCATTGTCTTATACACTGTATAAACAAGGCACTCATCACACAATTATATTGTGTGTATTTCTATTAATGGCCCATTGACTCCATAATTTATGAGCAGCTTGCTGATGGATGTTGACTTTGCGTTGCCCTACTGGGGAGGAAGGACAACTAAAAGGCACATGCTCCACTACTGTGTGTCACTGTAATCACACCCACTTAATAATATTTAGGCCACATCGCATTGGCTGGTCTGCACTGCCGAAGAACAAGGCATTCATATGACCTCCTGCTTTGAAAAGCCTGAAAGTAAAGCACATGAAGACAAGCATTTCACACCACACACACAACACCGTTTCTCTCAGATAACAACACACACACACACACACACACACACACACACACAAACACAACACACACAACCACAGCACACACGACACCACCACACACACACAGACACGCACACGCACATGCACACAGACACACATATATATATATATATATATATATATATATATATATATATATATATATATATATATATATATATATATATATATATATACTGTATATATAAGCTATATACTAGGTGGGGGTAATCTTGTTAATTTGTGCACCCACAATTACAATTTGAATGGACGCCCAAGATGGCTGCCTGGCAGACAGCAGGGAAACACAAGAAGGTCTATTGAAGTTAGCAACCTAGTTTAAGGGACCAGAATATATCAAAAACCTTAGTTCATATTTTATTACTATTTATTTTATTTACGTTTATGTTTTAGCAATGCTGCTGCCCCCGCGAACCGACCCTGGATAAGCCGTTTTGACGATGAGGATGATGATGAGGATGTTTATGTTTTATGTTTGAATTTTGACATTGGGAGCAATGGACCTCTAAATCTTCCTCGTGGACACAGAGCCCAACATGTCTTTACATAGGAACGTAGAAAATGGTCAGAAATAAATGCATTCATTAACTTATTATCTGGTACAACGGCATTATCTTTTCAACGTGACATCCCAGACTTCCACAGGTGAAAAACTGAACAAGAAGAATGAGGACGCTAAATATGGTGCCAGTGGTCTAAAGCTCCTTGCTATAATGCAACTCATTGTCGACCACCTTTCACTTTTATAAACAGGCCTACACTTAATTGCATAAGCTCTCAAAGCACCAAATGAGTTGAGTGCTCAGGAACCACAGAGAGATGCAACATGTTCTTGACCCAGTCCATATACCTTCCCTCATTTCCTCTATGAGCTGTTGAAAAGACCGGCCAGCAATGCTCGCTGATTATATTCCTGACGGAATTTCCCATGAAAAGCGTGGATTATTTTTGGAGAATGAGCGTGTGAGCAGGCTATTCTTTGTATATGGAAGTGAAAAAGGGGAAGGACTAAATAAGGGATAATACAAAGACCTAGCAGTGGCTGTGTGTGTCATATTGTTTGGGCTATAGTATGTGTGTGTGTGCGCAGCACATGCTATGAATATGTATTCCTTTTGTGTGTGTGTGTTACTGTGAAACGATGTGCTTTGAATGAGGATTAGGTGTGTGGTAGGTGTGTGTGTGTTTGTGTGTGTGTGCGTGTGTGTGTGTCACTGTGAGCACTATGAATTTGTATTCCTTTTGCGTGTGAGTGTGTGTGGGTGTGCGTGTATCTACCTTTGTCATTACAACAAAAACCCAGGGTTGGAGGCAAGAGGGAGAGGGACATAGACTACCTGAGAGAGAGAGAGAGAGAGAGAGAGAGAGAGAGAGAGAGAGAGAGAGCGCACGCTGGACAAGACGCGGGGAGAAGAGAGGGAGAGATTGGGGTTATGGGGAAGCAGGTGGTAAAGGTCAAACTCAAGGTATTTGTTCAAACAATATTTAATGATCTGCTTTCACGGAACCACTCTCAAGGTAGTGGATCATAATGGGACAGCCTATACTACAGGTTCCAGCTTCACTGAACCTTTTTATCTTAACGGCCTTTCTCACCACGCGCTCCAC
>OLKM01000997.1:184024-186524 GCA_900291075.1 Melanogrammus aeglefinus | reverse complement strand
TCATGTCGACATTTCAATTTGTGGTGTGTGTGTGTGTGTGTGTGTGGTGTGTGTGTGTGTGTGGTGTGTGTGTGTGGTGTGTGTGTGTGTGTGTGGTGGTGGTGTGTGTGTGTGTGTGTGTGTGTGTGTGTGTGTATGTGTGTATGTTCATGTGTGCGTAAACACAGAGGTCAAGATGGGGGGGGAAAGGGGTGGGGTCATGAAGTCATGAGGTCCATAAGGTCATGAGGTCATCAGGCCCCATTACCGAGATGAACCGGGGGGCGGTGGCGATTCTGTTGCCCGGAGGCATCACCGAAGTGAAAGCAAAGGCTGATGTTTGCGTTTGTTTCCACCTCTGTTCTCGACCTTCAGAAACAGACAACAAACGTGTTCCAAGCCCTTCAAGAGTATGGTGGAATCAAAGCGAGGCCTAAAGCCCTTCAACGGCCCAGAGCTCTCTCACCAGAGTAAGTGTCTGTGTATATCCAGTGATCTCAGTGAGACTAAATGTCTGTGTGAGGCCTCCGACTGCGACGCTTCGCACTTTTTTCCCTTCCCGACAACAGGAAATGAGGATGGCGAGTGCTGGAAGTCATTATTATAGTTGGCGGTTGACTGGTTTTATATGGGGCAGCTAGCTATCACACCCCATGCTGGGGATGCATTGAGGACCAAGCAAAACCCAGCTGACTGGCGAGTCCCAGCCGGCTCACTGACTCACTGGCTTATTCGCCTTGTTAAATACTAAAGTAGTGTGTGTGGTGTGTGTGTGTGTTGTGTGTGTGTGTGTGTTGTGTGTGTGTGTGTGTGTGGTGTGTGTGTGTGTGTGCGTGTGCGTGTGTGGTGTGTGAGTGGTGAAGTGTGAGAAACATTTATAGTTGGGAGAGGTATAAAAAAGTGCCTTACTTTTGAAGGACTAAGGGATGCTCAGATAAAAAAGCGAACTTTCAGACCGAAAATCTGTACTTCCCGTATAACACACAATGGTGTGGTTCTGGATGTTGTGGAGAAAAAGGTCAGAATCCGCCTCCGGAGAGTAAAATCTAACAGTTTCCCAATTGTACAGGCCTGAGAATCTGAGGGCCGGAGAATCCCCATCCGAGCGAGTGGGGCGTGTTGCAGATGTTTCCATCATACCACTGTTACCAACACCGGGAGCAGGAGTGTAGCTTCCCTTCTACTCCCCTCTTCTGGCCCTGTATTTCTCGTTCTGACTTCTTTCTGCCTTCCACTCTTCTGTTTATATTTTGGATATGTCTGAATAAATGCAGTGATGATATCACCACAAAAAAAGACTGAGCATTACGGAACTGGTTAGCCTCAGCCACCAGCTTCAAAGTATTTGCATCCTTTTCCCGTTACTGTGTTCACGTGTCAAAGGCCTATAAGTGAGATATTTTTTGCATTCAAAGTTCTGTTTAGTGTATCGTAATCAGTTTTTGATTTCATGAACTGCAGGAGCTTATTTTTGGAGAAGGAGGTGGGGTGTGAGTAACGTTACTCATGACAGGGAGCAAATGTCTCCGTGAGCCGCCAGAGTGATTTTGTAGTGTCGGAAACACAATGACACACGCGCGCGCGCACGCACGCACGCACGCACGCACACACAGCATGTATGCCAGCAACCCACACATGAGTACGCACATAAAAGGGAGACTTTATATTTCACAAGACTGAATTTATCAAACCGAATCTGAGGAATTTGAGAACGATTCATTTTGACGGGATGTACCTAAGATTAACCTCGAATGTCTACTTCATCCATTGTATAATTAATATCCTCATCTCTGTACTGCCAACCTTCTGTAGAGGATTTCAATCTACTGTATGTTTTAGGTACTGGTTGGAAATACATTTACAATAGAATAATTCAATGTTACATTTTTACCTGAAACAGAACTAGCATTTGACCAAAATCGGCTGAATATAAAATATTTAGGTCATTGTCGTCACTTTAGAGTAGCTGCAACTGTTAAGCATTCATCAAGAAGTAGTAAACAGGGAATTCCTAATTTAAGAAGCATCGTTCATACGAGTATTCATACATGAATACTCTACTACAATTAATGAATACTTTATGTAGTAAGAAATAACTATTTAGGTCAGGGGTCTCAAACTCAATTTACATGGGGGCCGCTGGAGGTAGAGTCTGGGTCAGGCTGGGTGCATCAAGTATTCCACTGAAAAAAGGAGCACCACTGACCCAATCTAAGTTAATGATCGGACTATAATTAGATCACGTCGGCTATGTAATCGCTGACAACAGGGGACATTTCATAGCGGTTGGTGGAAACCGGGACATTTTAGCGTCCTTTGGCTTTTGCCGGGACTCAGGGCACGCAACTCAAAATTGGGACTGTCCCGGCAAAACCGGGACATCTGGTCACCCTATCACAAGTGATGAAAAAAGCGTGGCAAGCTACTCAGCAAATTCGGCGTTTGACAACAATGTGCGGGCCGCACTAACACTTAACTTTGATGTCAAGTAGGGGGCTACAAAATATCATCCCGCGGGCCT
>OLKM01000997.1:164024-179024 GCA_900291075.1 Melanogrammus aeglefinus | reverse complement strand
TCTGCAGGTTCAGGTGAGTGTGGTCACTGTTTTCTTTTTTTCATTCATTAAAGAACTTTTCAAGCTGGGCAGTGTACATTAAACATGCCTCAATATCTTTGGATGCCTGGTTTATAACAAATGCGAAAACGTCGGTAATCTACAGATGTTGAAATTGTATTGTTTAGATGTTGTGTAACTTGTGTTTAAAAGACATGCATATGAACGTTATCGCACTCCATCTACTCCTACTCAATAGTCCTCCCTCCCTACTCCCTCCCCCCCCCCCCCCCCCCCGTGCTCCAGGAAGCTCCATTGCACCAGGAACTTCATTCACATGAACCTGTTCGTGTCCTTCATCCTGCGGGCCATCTCCGTCTTCATCAAGGACGGCGTTCTGTACGCCGAAGAGGAGGACAGTGACCACTGCTTCGAGCACACCGTCAGTCCCTCCACTATCTATTCTATTTCATTCTGTTTCTATCTATTCACCCTCAATAAGGCCTGGTTTACACAAGTCTCCTGTAATATTCCGATATATACACATCCGTATATATATAAACTTACAGATATATATGTATATATATGCTTCTGTATGTGTAGCTCTTTAGCAAAGAGCACAGTATGTTCTTAAAGCGCTAGCTGCTTTTATAACATATGCTATTGACAGCTAGCTACTTACACGGTGATGACTAACCCAACCACACAAGAGCTCCCCATTCTAAATTTAATCACCAGAGTGTGTTTTGTTTGTGTTTTGTTTGTGTTTTGTGTGTGTGTGTGTGTGTGTGTGTGTGTGTGTGTGTGTGTGTGTGTGTGTGTGTGTGTGTGTGTGTGTGTGTGTGTGTGTGTGTGTGTGTGTGTGTGTGTGTGTGTGTGTGTGTGTGTGTGTGTGTGTTCTATGTCTGTTGATTATGTAAAATTATGGGGAGTCACCGTCGCCTTGCTATATGAATTCTAATAGGCTTTTAAGTGAGCTTTCATGGTCCTCCTTGTTTTCCTCCGTCTCCCCTCTTAAGCGTCGTCCGTTGTTCAAATGGATTTCAAATCCAACGCGGAGGCTTGCTATTTGTTCATTTATTTATTTTTTTTAACAAAAAGCGAAACATGTTATTAGATGACTCACACTCTCCCCTACCTCCCGATTACCCATGCAGAACCAGCCTTCTCCGGCGCGGGCATTGTTTTTGATAAATAAAGCTATTTATGTATGTTAATGTTTTTTTTAGCAAGGCCACTGGAAAGACACATTATCATATCAATGGCCCCAGCCGCTGCTGCTCTCGCCGCTTCCTCTTTTTTTTTAAAGGCTCTTTGGCCTTTAACTGTCACCATGGAAAACATGGGTCGTATAGTCGCCTGTTAAGGGCCTGGGGAACATACACACAGCCTCACGGTGACAATAATAATGTCATCAAACGTGGCCCCGGCTAATCCAGCGTATAGGTCCTCTGCTTGTCTGCTGTTGGAGCGTAATGTGGGTAATTCATGATTAGTTTGTGTTAAAGGTGAAACTCGTCATTGCACTCTGCTGCCCTCTAGAGCATCCCTGTCGCTACTGACGACTATCTCCGTTGAAACAGAGTCGCTGCAAGGAGGGATTTTTTTCTTTTGATGTTGGCTGCTGTCAAGCATTTTTATTTATTTGCATTTTTTTCCCAACCAGAAGGGCACATTAGTTTTTTAGAAAACCAAAAAATGCTTGGACAAAAAATAATTGTTTTGACAAACGATTATTATTATAAGCCCAGAGGGGCTTAAATGTGCTTTGATTGTTGCTATTGGCACAATCTTAATCAGCTATTTCTGGGGCAAGAATTTGGCAAGAAACCAAATACACCAGGGAATTAAGAATTGTATCCTCCTTTACAACTGAAAAAAAAATATATATATACACTACATTTTTCTGAAGGCACATTTTCTGTGATTTTTGGTTTGCAGGTACCGTGTAAGACTGTGATGGTGTTCTTCCACTACTGTGTGA
Organism: Melanogrammus aeglefinus; assembly: GCA_900291075.1. Taxonomy (NCBI): domain Eukaryota; kingdom Metazoa; phylum Chordata; class Actinopteri; order Gadiformes; family Gadidae; genus Melanogrammus; species Melanogrammus aeglefinus. The sequence continues at coordinate 177,061 of OLKM01000997.1, read as the reverse complement.
TGTCCAACTACTTCTGGCTGTTCATCGAGGGCCTCTACCTGTTCACGCTGCTGGTGGAGACCTTCTTCCCAGAGAGACGCTACTTCTACTGGTACACCATCGTCGGCTGGGGTGAGTACCATCTGCCCCGAACCCCGGAAAAGCCAATGTGTATCATTTCAAAATAAAAGTATTCTATGAGTCTGTAACACCAACAGAGATCTTCGTATTACCTGAGTGAGCTTAGGCAGTGTTGTGAGACAAGACGCGGAAGTGTGTCTTGTGATACTCATGTAGTCTTATTGGAGGAAAAGCTATGCAAAAAAACAAACACTGGGTTAATTTGTTTCTGGAACATTCCCATATGCAGTTGGCCCATCAGATGTGCTCATCATACTAAGAATGAATTGATGACAGTAGTCATCCAAACGTCCAACATGGAAATATGTGTGATGTATTGTGTACATATTACTATTGTTTTTTTGGAATCTCTGTATGGATTCATGTGATTTATAAGATACATTGCATGTTGTTACAATGCAGGGTTTTAATACTCATCATTGTTATTACAGGAACTCCTACTATCTGTGTAACAGTCTGGGCTGTTCTCAGACTCCATTTTGATGACACTGGGTGAGTCTGAGCACTACTTCACCCTAGAAAAGGTTTTATCTACTACACCATTAACACAGCTTATGAAGCAGTTCTGTTCAGTTACAGTACTGATGCCTTCTGTTTTGTGTTAAATATATACTTGAATGTTGTTGCATGAATAATAGACAAAAATCATTCTGAACGAATCACCAATAGCACCACAGTTGGAAAACAATCCCAGATGTTTTCGCGTACAATGAATATATTATATCCAGTCATATCCAGTTATCTTAATTTCATTAACATCAAAGCAGGGAAGAAGCTTCCGCCTTAAGAATTCATGTGTTCCATCATGGGTCTTGATCACGCAAATTGACATCGTTTCCGTTTTCCACTCCAGATGCTGGGATACCAATGAGAACACTGCCCTCTGGTGGGTGATCAAGGGACCGGTGGTAGCTTCCATAATGGTATGAAGGCAAATAACTAAACAAAGTGAATACCATCACAACACAAAAAACATTTTATTTTAAGGTACATTATGCAATATTTCCGCTCTCTTCTCTCTTCAAACCCTGCACACCTAAGAAAAGTGAAGCGCACTGATAAAACGTATACCATGAGATATCTGCTGCTGGTCATGTCCGTTTGGTCATGACAGAATTAGTTCCAGAGCACGCTTCAAACTGAAATGAAGTTGCATATTGTACCTTATCTTTAAAATATCGTTCTCCATCTAATAGTATCTTTGTGGTGAGGAGGACACATTTGGTTACAATGTCAAATTCTGTTTCTTGTCGCAGATCAACTTTGTTCTGTTTGTTGGAATTATCATCATCCTGGTGCAGAAGCTGCAGTCTCCTGACATCGGAGGCAATGAGTCCAGCATTTACCTGTAAGTGAACCAATCCCAGGGACAGTATAGCTTTGGCTTTGAACAGTACGCGAGGAAACGGTGACCAAGCGCTGTAAACGATGCGACGTTCAGCATCATAACATAAGTAAGCAGACCCGAGTTGTTTTTGCTAAACGCTCCTTGAACAGTTCTGAACCACGAACGGCTCTATAACCAGATACCTGAATCCTTTACACACAACACCAAGGTGTCGCTTGAGATCATTGCAGTATGTCAAAGATGAATCCATCATCCATCCCTGCTCCCCTTGGTGATAAAACACGCTGGGGGCAGTGGGCTCATGACCATACAGCTTCCAATGCCTTCCTCCTCCTCCTCCTCCTCCTCCTCCTCCTCCTCCTCCTCCTCCTCCTCCTCCTCCTCCTCCTCCTCAACACTAGCCTTTCATCCCCTTATCACCATGGCTCATGCTGGCTGTTGGCACAGTAAGCTTTGATCGCGTTGTACACCAGTATTGTATGTACAATGTGTGTATACAGTGTATACAGGAGGATGGACTGTATGTATATTTAGCCTTGTTGTTCTGCACCAGCTATAGGTGACAAGGCGAGTGGTCTTTGAAGACCCCGCGTTTCTATTGTCATCTGGTTGGATAATCTCCATGTGTCTGCAGGGATGATCAGCGTGGGGGTGTTTTTGTATATACACGTATTATGTGTGTGTGTTCATGTATTTGTGTGTGTATGTGTGAGTTTGGGTGTAGTTCTGCTGGAGGAAGTATATAGGGGGGAGGGTGTGTGTGTGTGTGTGTGAGTATAAGTCAATGTGTTTGTGTGTGTGTGTGTGCGTGTGTGTGTGTGTGTGTGTGTGTGTGTGTGTGTGTGTGTGTGTGTGTGTGTGTGTGTGTGTGTGTGTGTGTGTGTGTGTGTGTGTGTGTGTGTCTGTGTCTGTGTGTGGGTGTGCATGCACACAAGTATATTTATAAATGTGTGTAGGTGTGTATGTGTTGTGTGTGTGTACTTGTCCAGGTACGTGTCTGCTTAACTGTGAGCGCGTGTGTGTATGTTCACGTGTGTGTGTGCGTGTACGAGCGCGCGTGCGCGTGTGAAGCCGTCTGTCTGTGTGAGTTCCTCCAGACATGAGTGTCCCTAAAGACGTTGTCCTTGTTTTGTGGCTGTGTTGTTGTTGTTGTTGTCTTTGTGCTGTGTAGCAGCTGTGCTCAGAAATGCTTCAGTGAGCCCACACAGGCGGCTCAGCACTCGTGCAGGATGTCAGAGTTATCCGCCATCACACTGTAAGTGTGTGATTGTGTGTCTTTGTGCGTGTGTGTGTGTGTGTATGTGTCTTTGTGTGTATGTGTGTATCTGTGTTTTTATTTGCTCGTGTCCGCCATTACAATTTTAGTGTGTGAGTGTGTTAGCGTTTGTCTGTGTCTCTTTGTTTCATTGTGTATATCTATGTTTTTTTGTATCTGCCATTAGACTATAAGTGAGTTTGTGTGTGTGTGTGTGTGTTTGTGATTTTGTCTGTGTGTGCGAGTCTGCATTTGTACCGTGTGTCTTTCTCTTTATGCACGTGTGTTTGGTAGTGTGTCTCCTCTCATTGCGTGAAATGATATTTGTGTATTTCCCACACTTTTACACTACACACAGCCTCTTCTAGACCTAGATATGAATTGTTAAGGATTTAGTGATACAAGCAAATATAACACGAGAGGAGCAGATTTCATCAAAGGGAGTTTGCCTTTTATTATTAACAAGTTTTTAATTGCACATTTTAGCAGTCGGACATTGGACGGACGTTTTTCATTCAATATTAGGAAATAGTATTCATATTACATTATTTTTTTTATTGATTATATATGTCTATTATAGCTAATGGACGCTTGGCAGGAAAGTTATAATGCTTCTTATTTAACATTGGCTGTAGTATTTTAGGGAAAAATCCTGCACAATTCTCCCACAGTTCAATTTAAATAAATGCAAAAATAAACTATGGGTAAGGGGGGACGTCATTGAAATGCACTCCATATAAACCCTGTTTTCCATGTGTTGAACCGTGCCCCTTGTCCTTCTTGCTTTGTCTGTTCGTGTCGACCGCATCTCAATCTCTCCCCTCCACCCCATGCTCGAACACAAATGAACAAACGTCTCTGTTTGAAACACCCATTAGGTTAAATGCGTTTCGATGTTGTACGAACACAGTCTCATACTCGTCTTGAGGGGAACGCTCGAAAAACAAAATGAACCTGGCGGCAAATGAAACGTGATAGTGTGATACTGATAGTGTGATAGTGGAAACGGGTGCGGGAATAAAAAAGCGAGTCCCGCACATATCCACTCCCTGTCACGTCTGCCGTCACCACGGCAGACTCCGTGCCGTGGCCTAATCATGGAAACGTACCTACGCTAAATTAAAAAGCGACAGCTGCAACCGCCAGTCTGCAACCTTTCCCTGATGTGACTTCCCTGACAACCCCCCCCCCCCCCCCCCCCAAAATAAAAGAAACACCACCCCCCCGTCTTCCGAGTTGAGTGGAAGCGCTGATGGAAACGCCCTCAGGCGGAATGACTTTGAGGTGTGCGTGTTTTGCGTGCCGTATTGAAACGTGTTGAAACCATTTAGCGCATCCTGGGTTTTTTCTCTTTGTCGTGGTGGAGGATACATGCAATTTGAAGGAGTGTAACCTTGTGTGTGGGCGTGTGTGTGTGTGTGTGTGTGTGTGTGTGTGTGCGTGCGTGTGTGTGTGTGCGTGTGTGTGTGCGTGCGTGCGTGCGTGCGTGCGTGCGTGCGTGCGTGCGTGCGTGCGTGCGTGCGTGCGTGCGTGCGTGCGTGCGTGTGTGTGTGTGTGTGTGCATGTGTGTTGTGCACGTGCAGGCGCCTGGCTCGCTCCACCCTCCTCCTCATCCCGCTGTTTGGTATTCACTACACCGTGTTCGCCTTCTCGCCTGAGGACGTCAGCAAGCGAGAGAGGCTGGTGTTTGAGCTGGGGCTTGGATCCTTCCAGGTACACACACACACACACCACACACACATACACACACACGCGCGCACACTCTGACATACACACTGAAACACACAGACACACACAAACACACACACACAGACATACACACTGAAACACACACACACACATGACATGCGCGCACACACAAACACACACACTGACATACACACTGACATACACACTGAAACACCGAAACACAACACACATACACACACACATACACACACACTGACACACACACACGCTGACACACACACTGAAACACACACACAGACACATGACACACACATACACACACACTGACACACACACACGCTGACACACACACTGAAACACACACACAGACACATTGACACACCCACACAGACACACCCACACACAGAGCTTTGCCGAGTGCTGACAAACGTGATTAGATGGGAGATACAGCCCAAGAGGTCAAAGGTCAAATGAGAGGTTTTAAGTCACGTGGCAGAAGCTATAAAGCTGCATTGTGTTGCTTTAGGATTCTTCTTTTTTTGATGCCATAATACAAAATAAACGAGCATATTGTGTAATGTTTCACTGTTTCCCATCTTATGCACATACGCACATACGGATCACACGTGTGCCATCACCTTTTCACGAGCGATGACAGTCAGAGCTTACTATGGTTTACTGGTAGACTCATTTGCAGGGTGCTGCTCTCAACCCGAGAGCAGCACGTCCCAGTCCCGCTACTGTGTTCACTCCTGACTCCTCTGTTCCCTCTCAGGGCTTCGTGGTCGCCGTCCTCTACTGCTTCCTGAACGGAGAGGTAAGCATGGCTCATTGGCTCAGCCCCAGAACCCCAGTGATCCAACCATGAGTGTCTAGACAACAGTGCTGCTCTGTAAAGCGATCGCTAGGCTCACGACTATTTCCTTATTGACCTGGGACGCTTTTAACCAGAGCAGCCTACGATGATTTCAGATAAATGTCATTAAACCTGCACTATGTATGTTGGTGTAGCTACCAGTGTCTTGGGGTGTAGCTACAGTTACAGCTAAATCATCTCAGAGATGATTTAGCTCCCTGCCGTTCTCAGGACCGCAGAGTCGCTCACTATCTTCCGAAAAAGACTCAAGACTCACCTGTTTAGAGTCCACCTCGACTCTGCATAGCCACCCTCCCCCCTCTGGCCACTATTGTACACTGTATTGTATTGTGTTGTATTGTATTGTGTTGTATTGTATTGTATTATAGTACTTAACTGTGTAGCAACTGCAGTAGCTGCTATCATTGCTGTGACACGGGGAATTGGTTACCCTAGTGATTGTTGTACTTGCACTTGGTTCTATGAACATCCTTACTGTACCGATAGCGATATATTGTTGCACTTCTTATGACAAATGTACTTATTGTAAGTCGCTTTGGATAAAAGCGTCTAAATGCCCTAAATGTAAATGTAAATGTCTGGGATTTTCCCATGGTAGGTGGGGGCAAATATGGACCAGATTAAAATAATTGATGGAGAGTAATCCCCTAGAATGGATTGACTCGTTAATGGGCTCGTTTTATTCTTGTTTAACAGAGTAATTAGCTCCAGTAGAAAAGTTCAATTTAAGGAGATTTAGTGGGCTTCGGACTCAAACCCGGGTACTCAGAGGGAGTTCAAGAAGTGACGTCCTGAGGTTTCTCCCCCAAAGGTGCAGTCGGAGATCAAGAGGAAGTGGCGCAGCTGGACGGTGAACCGCTACTTCGCGGTGGACCTGAAGCAGCAGAGACACCCGTCTCTGGCCAGCAGCGGGGTCAACGGGGGCACCCAGCTGTCCATCCTCAGCAAGAGTAGCTCCCAGATACGCATGTCCAGCCCCCTGGCCGAGAACGCCAACCTGAGCCTGCCCACCTGAGCGCCTGATTGGTCGATAAAAGGTGTCGCCCTACTAACCCCCCCCCCCCCCCCCCCCCCAGCCCCTTTACATTCTAGACCAATAAGAGTGACCAAAAGTGGGCCGACCCACTCCATTCCCTCCCCATTCCCCAGCTCGAAATTTTCCAGCAAAGGTTTGGTGATCCACAAACGAAATGTTTCCAAATGCTTTGTTTGAAAGTTTTTTGGTAGGAGCTGGGTTGAAATGGGTACAATTTATTGTATGTATTGGATTGTGTTCATGGCACAATGCACTCTTAATTAACGACACCCTTTGAATAATGATATAGTATAGATGCTTTTAAAAGTATGCAGACAATTCTGTCTGTTCAATTTTATTTTTTTAAACGTTTAATACTCTCTCTATTTCTCTCTCCCCCCCTTTCTCTTACTCTCTCTCTCTGTCCAGATCATTTAAAATTAGTGTTGTTTGTTATTATTGCTAAACTGTAAAGTATATGCCAAACCATTGATCAGCATTGAAAAAAAAAAAGGATGAGGTAACTGGAGAGTTTAACGCGTGGCTTTTGTAACGTACACAAAGACGACCCAACATTGCAACGGTAACCAAACCACCGCCTTGCTTGTACAAATGCTAACTGTTTCAGTGTTATATCTTTTCAAAAAACAAAAACAAAAAGGATGTTTTTTTACACTCAGCCATAAGTACAGAGTATGTCAAAAGATATTTATTTAAAGAAAATACTAATAATCAAATCATAGATTGATACCTTGTACCTTGTAAATAGATTGTTTTTTAATGACCTTTTCAACAAAAGGAACTGGAGCTCCAATCTGTAGATTTCATCCCATGTCCCGCGGACCCCTACGATAGTATCCTAGAGACAAAAACCTGCGCATGCCAAACTAATTGGTTTGGCGGGAAAAAAAAACAGACAAACACTCTCCCCGTGTTAACGATCGGGCGAATCATCTAGCTCATCTGCCATCATCTTCACATCTCATCTCATCGCTTTCTCCTCATCGCAAAGAACACTTTTGGTATCCTCTGGGAAGGACATCACTCAGAATGTTGGTGATTAGTAGTAGACAAAAATTAGATAAGCACTAATACGTATTTATATGGATTACAGCGTCAGGCACGACCGCGACAGCAACAGCTATAGTGTTCATGAGAACAACAGTGTTGTCTTGTTTCCCAGCTTGTACTGCAAAAGACATTCCCAAGTGCCTAGTCAGTCAGAATTAACGACAACATTAATTTTACGATAATTCAATAATGCTTTCATTTTATGTCCGTGCTAATGTGAGTTTAATTTAGGTTGGTTGGTTGGTTTAATTTAATTGATTTGGTTTTAGTTAATTTATGATCTAATTTTAGATACATCTTAAATTTCAAATGTAGTTTATTTATTGTATTATTTTGGTGTATAGTATGTCGCAGATTTCTTTTCCTTTTTCTGGCTGATATGGGACTTTTTTTCTGCTTTAAAAAGAAATTTTGATATTCCTAGCAAGGGTAAATGTTATGTTTTGTGATGTGATGATGTACAACTGTACACATGTGTTGGCCATTTGTTACAGCAACATTTACACTTTTATGTGACCATCGCTCAGTGAATAAAACTAAAACAAATCCATTTCGACCTGGCACTGGGACAAATAAGTTATATAAACAAGTAAATAAGGGAAATAATGCTTTAATACGACCGCTTTTGACAATCCTGGAACATTTTAAGAACAATAACCATTCATAACCATAATTCATGACATGCTTATAAAACACTAAAGAAAACAACACATGTTTTGTGCTCACATGATCAAGTTTCTTGAGGTGGAAAATGAGAATGTATTATATGCTGATGAGATAACATTGTTCATAATCAGACAAAGTTTTATAGACAGGATGTCAGTATTATTTGACAGGACAGAATACCTGTAGTATTGTACATAAATGACGGTCAACAAAGTTCCATGACACATGAATATGAATTAATGAAACTGATTGCTCTTGACCACTCATGAAGTGCAATCTTTTTGAGGTGACATTTAGGTCAAATGTTTGTTAAAACGTATCTATTGTAAATCAATGCAAAAGGCATGTGTATTCCTACAGTATTATATTGTCCTAAGCTCCAATGGATATGATTATCCCTAATTGAAGCCAGATATATCTATTTAATTTAAAAAGAAAGTGAAAGTGCTGGCAAGCTAGTATTGTTTATATGCACACAAAAACTGTGTATGATGCCACCTTCAACAAAAGTGTGTACTTGTCCTGAAGGCAGCAACAGCCAGCTCGACGCCACAAAGTTGTGGTGACCAAAGTTGTTGAGGTTGAAATCCAATCTTGTTTGATTTCATTCTTTATTGATTTATAGATTTATTGTGACTCAAGATGTGGTGATTACTGCTGATTCAGAATTAGTTGGGTTGTGTACATATATAAATATATTAGATATTAGACACCGTGGAGATTATGTAACAATAGCGATATTCATACATACAGTATATACACATATACTGTATATGTGTATATATGTGTATTGAGTACATTACGTAGTCTGTGTTCGTGCCTGTAGGGTACTGCGGGGGGTATACATTTGAAGATCACTCTCCCCTTTTTGGTGTGTTTCTATGACCAGGAAATCTGAATTGTTTGGTGGCGCCTTACGCCGATACCTCATCTGGCTGGGGCCCCAACGCGGGCCCCTCCAGCTCTGATGTGAAACGACCATGTCTCAAAGCTGTTACTGTGATAAAACACACAAAGAGCTCCTCTCTTCATCATCATCGTGCCATGTGACACGTCCACCACAGCGTGGCAGCTCAGTGTTAACGTTTATATAAAATAAATGCTATTTATTAATTTTTTCTTAGGTTTTGCAATGTGATTTTGGTGCGATAAGAAGCTAAATGTAAGCCAGTCTTTTGCTTTTATTTATTTTTGCTATTTGTGTCTTTCGGCTGGAGTTTTCTTTTGGTTTTGGGTGTGGTGTGCTTCTCAAGCACATGAGAGAATTTGGTTACTTACTTTATTTATTCAGGTAAAAAAATTGTGATTTCAAAACTCTTTCGCAGGTGGGACCTGGCCAAATGGGCAGCCCATCACGGGGTGGAATACAAAAGACAAAAAATAAAAGAACGTACAACATTTGGCGATATTAAGAAGTGCTAAAGAAAAGGTTAATTCGGCTGCCTTTGAAATCAGCAAGCAGACCTTCGATCAGATTTTAAGGTTTTTTTTTAACAGCGGAGTGCAGGTGATGCTGCAGTGTTTTAGTGGTGTGAGGAGGTGGATGTATGAAGAGCATGAGCTCCATATACTCTACGTGTGCTGCTTTTTGTTTTCGGGACCTCTGCCAGTATTTTTCATCTTTTAAAAAAAATAACTGCATATTTAATTTTAGTCTTAGAAATGTGTTCTTTATCGTTTTACTCTACAATGGTTCGCCGTGTACTTGAGGTTTTTTTTTTTTATTTCCAGGGGTCTATATTCGAAAAGCAAGATGGATTTGCAAACAAACACCACACACACACACACACCACACACACACACACACACACAACACACACACACACAACACACACACACACACACACACACACACACACACACACACACACAGATATTTGGTGCATGTGTACAAGTACAACTCTTTAAATAATCAACGGTCTTGCCATTGATTTGGCAGTTGTGCCTGTGGAGCCTGTAACGTGTAGTGATACAAGAATACGTGTATATATCTATATGAGTGTAATACATGAGTGTGTGTGTACTGCACACTCTCTCGGTTGCCATTGAACTCTATGAATGTACTGTGCCATCATCGCTTCGATAAACGTTGCCTGCTATTTCACAATTGCCATTGTGTACAAATGATGTCTCTCTTTTGATCACATGTAAATGCAAATATTTCAATATTTTTGCTAATGGCTCGACCTCTCGGTGATGACGACCTGTGATACCTGTAAACCGTGTTCTCTTTTGAATGTTTTTGTTTGTTACACCGCCGTATTTTAAGCGTGTACAAATTTGAATCTCAGTGGAATAATGTGTCTATTCATGGGCTTGATGGACAGAGCAAGGATATGATGACGTGTGCGTCTCTGTGTGTTTGTGTGTGTTTCTATGTTTTTGCTTTGTAAAGGCAGTGAGAATGTGTGTGTGTGTGTGTGTGTGTGTGTGTGTGTGTGTGTGTGTGTGTGTGTGTGTGTGTGTGTGTGTGTGTGTGTGTGTGTGTGTGTGTGTGTGTGTGTGTGTGTGTGTGTGTGTGTTTGTGTGTGAGATATGCTTTGGTTGAGAATGGATTATCTAAGTGTAAAAAAAAAAGAACTGGTATAATCCACTTTTATTTTTGCTCTGCCTGTAATATAAATGTGTATTACACGGTTCTGTTGTCTCAAATAATGTTAAAAAATAATGTGTTCATTTGATTGCGAAATAAATCCATCCATCGTGACTTACATTTTGTTTTCCATTTGTTTTCATACAGTGGAAGAGTTAGTTACATTTTATGCTGTTGCTTAGAGGTTGCTCCAAACATTTTTTGATATGTTTAAAATCGTAGAAAAAAAATCAGGAACATTTGGCCAACATTGCAACCCTTTCATATAAAATGTTTTAATTACAACGTGCATGAAAAAAATAAGTCAGATAATGCAACATTGATTCTGTTTATGAATGTTTTTCTTCACAAATTATTTCATATTAATGCTAACCCAATGCTGCTAGTAGCACAGTAAAGGAGTTCATACTGTATGTGAATTGCCCACATGCAAACACAATGAGTAAAGTTCATCAGATATCTGGAGCACAGTGCACGCCACACATGACAGTGAAGTTTATTAGATATCTAGAGCACAGTGCAGGACTGTTTTGTCCTATCAACCCTTTGATAAGTCATATGCTACTTCATCACAGTCAAAGAAAAAAGACTGAATCAGTAGGGAAATGAATGATGCTTTCTCAGAAGTAATTTTGCGACAATTTTTGCTTAAGAATTATCGGCATAAAGAGGCTTTCATTTGTGACAGATGAAGGGGTCTGACAGAAAAGGCACAATTGATTAATTTGACTTCCATATTCCATACCATTAAAATAACGTATTATGAATACATTTTACTATCTACTATCGAATTAACATATTTTTTTTGTGTGTATGTATCTGTTTATAAATTATAATATATACATTGTATATTTACGTTGATAATATACAGTATGTTTTAATTCGATTGACTAAATAGTAATGCTGAAACTCTTGACAGCCACACGACTGTAATCCATTATTCAACCACAAGGGGGCCAACGCTTGCCGATTCATGGATCAGTATTCAGTATGCTTAAACCTGCGGCTGAGGCAGAAAACGTTATCTGACTGGAAAGGGAGCCTGACAACAAAAGCCAAAACGTGCTAAAGTTAGTTTTTACTGTAGACACACACAGCACATGAGGACATCAAAACGAGATAAAATTGCAAAGGGTTATCTCCACAACTGCAGTGTTTAAACATACACACTGTCCCATGGATGCACGCCATTATGTACATGACGCTGTGCACACGCACACACACACACACACACACACACACACACACACACACACACACACACACACACACACACACACACACACACACACACACACACACACACACACACACACCTTGTTAAACGGCTTTGAACGCCCTGAATAAATATCGCTGAATGATATCCACGGGAACCTCGTGAATGTCATGCTAGCTCAGTATAACCAACACAAAGGTCTCCAGAGCTGTCTGTATGTATTCCCCTTTCCGCGCAGCCTCGCCTCTACCTTCATATCTGTGGCTGTGTGTCCAGAATCAGTAAGAGTGGCCGGGGAGAGGCACAGAATAACAGTCTCTGGTGCTGGCTGTGTTGGTACAGTACAGTATAGCACAGTATGGTATCGTACCGTATGGTATGGTATGGTATGGTATGGTGTGATATAGTATGGTACAGTAAATTATGGTATGGTACAGAACAATATGGTATCATAGAGTACGGTATGGAATGCTACAGTACAGTGCAATATGTTGAGTAGGTAAAGTATGATATGGTATGATGTTGTATCATATGCTACAGTGTGTTACAGGTACATTAAGGTATGGAACAGTAGGGTATGGTATGTTACAGTAAGGTACGACACGGTACAATGTAGTATGGTACGGTATGGTACAGTAAAGTATACTACAGTACAATGTTGGTATGGTATATACTAAAGTACAGTATATGTTGTTATGGCATGCTACAGTAAGGTACGGTATGTTGGCTAGGTATAGTATGATATGGTATGATGTATGTATGCTACGCTACAGAGCAGTACAGTAGGGTATGGTACAGTATGGTATGCTATGGTACAGTCACACAGCAGAGCTGTGTCTGAGGGAGGCCCTTGGGGGCCCGTGCTGGTCCTGGACGGTGAACTGGGTGAGCGTAATGGGGCGCTTGGTGGAGAAATAACTCTGAGAGTGACGTCGCCACAGCCGCCGCCGCAGCTCGGTCTGGACCTGTTGGGACCAGACATACACACACACACACGCACACGCACACACACACACACACACACAGACAGACAGACTGACGACAGACACACACACACAGTCATCAGCAAACACATCCCCAAAACGCTGGCTCTGAAATGAGCTTGATTCTAACCTTGGTGAGGATGCGTTAGAGGAGAGCAGAGAGGAGAGAAGAGAGGAGAGGAGAGAGAGGAAGAGAGAGAGAGA
>OLKM01000997.1:156524-159024 GCA_900291075.1 Melanogrammus aeglefinus | reverse complement strand
CGCCGATCTAACCCGATGGACTTAGCTGAAAACCTGCTCCTGACCAGGTTTGGTTGAGAGCATAAGTCACCATGGTGATACAGCGACTCTAAAAGAGATCAACTTTCGTGTGACAGCTAACCCGGGCTTTGGGCGCAACATACCTCGCTAACCCTCTAACCGAGGTTCGTAGCACAGGCCACAGGTCATGAAATTGTGTATTATTATAATGGTTCCCCCTTCACCCACACCCATGCACACAGACACACACACATCCCGACACACATACACACACACACCAGCACACACAAGCACTCCCCGACAAAACCACAAACGCATACACACACCCATACACACAGACACACACACACACACACACCCCGACACACATACCCACACACACACGCACACGCACACACAAACACACACTCACACATACCCAAAGAGGTTGGGACTCACCCCATCCGATAAGGATGTACCCCCAGAAGTACTTCCTCTGGGGGACGAAGGAGAGCGCCAGCAGAGTCTGCAAGTACAGCCCCTCCACCAGCAGCCAGAAGTAGTTGGCCAGGATGCTGAACTGGAAGAAAGCCACGGCCGCCTTGCAGGTCACCTGGACGCAGAGGGGAGGATAGGAGTACGCATATCCACATCAACAACAACAACAACAACATCGACGACAACAACAACGACAAGGCTCCCAGTTAGGGTTGATAAACTGCACAGTTAATGGGAGGATTGAGCGTGTGTGTGTGTGTGTGCGTGCGTGCGTGCGTGCGTGCGTGCGTGCGTGCGTGCGTGCGTGCGTGCGTGCGTGCGTGCGTGCGTGTGTGTGTGTCCGATGCACCCCAGCCTATCTTGCGGTGTGTGTTTTGAGGCTGTTGCGCTCCACAGTGTTCTGCAACGGTAGCTGCAGTGTTACATCCAGGGGCATTCACAGAAAGGATCTAAGCGACTCATGTGATGGCTCTTTGGTTATTGAAGAATAAGAAAACCCATTCTTTAACCCAATTCATGAGAAATAGTTACTGTTTGAGTGAAGTAGGATGGAAAGGGAATATTGTGGGGAATCAGGCAGCTGGTTTCCTGACGCTTGACCCTGAGATGTTTAACAGTATGATGATTTTCCCTTTTTTTTGTTGCATTTACTAAAATAAAGAATTCTGAAAAATACAAAACAATAGAATAAATGCTCATGGTATACCTGATTCTTTCATCGACCATGAAGCCTTTTACAGACCATAATAACAAGTCTGTGGGTGAACACTTAGATCATGATTGAACAATAGGATTACAACATATTCTTTGCCGTGTTGCAGCCTCTCTGATCCACTCAGATTAAGATTAAAGTGATTAAAATGATGCTAAAATGAACAGAGTAGCAGTATAAAGGTCCCGCGAGTAGATTACGAATCTATAAAATCTGCTATTTCAGGCTCTTTATGCTAATCATACAGACGTCAACCTTCTCTCGCTCTCTCTCTCTCTCTCTCTCTCTCTCTCTCTCTCTCTCTCTCTCTCTCTCTCTCTCTCTCTCTCTCTCTCTCTCTCTCTCTCTCTCTCTCTTCTCTCTCTCTCTCTCTCTCTCTCTCTCTCTCTCTCTCTCTCTCTCTCTCTCTCTCTCTCTGTCTCTATTTCTCTATTTCTCTCTACCTCTCTCTAACAATGGCCTTTCCTTCCTTTGCCAATTAAATGGACAACTAATCGTTCAACAATACATATGTCATGAATCATGTTTGTTATCAAGTGACCAAAATGATGTGCCTACGTGCGTGCGTGTGTGCGTGCATGCGAGTGTAAGTGCGTGCATGAGAGAGAGAGAGAGAGAGAGAGAGAGAGAGAGAGAGAGAGAGAGAGAGAGAGAGAGAAACAGAGAGAGAGAGAGAGAGAGAGAGAGCGAGAGAAGAGAGAGAGAGAAGAGAAGAGAGAGAGAGAAACAGGGAGAGAGAGAGAAACAGAGAGAGAGAGAAGAGAGAGAGAGAGGGCGGGAGAGAGCGAGAGAGAGAGAGAGAGAGAGAGAGAGAGAGAGAGAGAGAGAGAGAGAGAGAGAGAGAGAGAGAGAGAGAGAGAGAGAGAGAGAGAGAGAGAGAGAGAGAGAGAGAGAGAGAGAGAGAGAGAGAGAGAGAGAGAGGGAGAGACAGACAGAGACAGAGAAAGAGACACAAAAACGTGCGTGTGAGTGTGTGTGTGCGTGTGTACATGCATGCGTGCGTGTGTGTGGTTACTGTGGACATGGAGCAGTGGTCCAGAGTCTCGTCGGCGAACAGCACAGCGTCTTTGATGAAGACGGCGCTGGCCCTCAGGATGAAGGAGCAGAAGAGGTTCATGTGGATGTAGTTCCTGGTGCAGTGGAACTTTCTGGAGATGGCAATGAAGGGAGGACACACACACACACACACACACACACACACACACACACACACACACACACACACACACACACACACACACACACACACACACACACACACACACACATATAAATACACACTTAGGCACAGACTCTCATTCATGTGCGAAC
>OLKM01000997.1:115181-152681 GCA_900291075.1 Melanogrammus aeglefinus | reverse complement strand
TTTACACAACGGTACAATGAAATGTGTTGTCAGCTCCAGACGCAATAAAAGCCGTAGTCATATACATATACAAGGATAAAAAAAGATAAACATAAACTACATAAACAAAGTGGAATGATTAGGTCAATGAGTTGAGAAGCCCGATGGCCTGCTGGTACAAATGTCCTAAAGTCTGGTGGTGCACGCTGCCATATCGTGGGCCAGATACAGGGAGAACAGTCTGTGTGCTGGGTGGCTGTGGTCCACGATTAGGCTGCCTTCTGCATATCCTGCTGGTGACAGATATCCTGTGTGTGTGTGTGTGTGTGTGTGTGTGTGTGTGTGTGTGTGTGTGTGTGTGTGTGTGTGTGTGTGTGTGTGTGTGTGTGTGTGTGTGTGTGTGTGTGTGTGTGTGTGTGTGTGTGTGTGTAGAGAGAGAGAGAGAGAGAGAGAGAGAGAGAGAGAGAGAGAGAGAGAGAGAGAGAGAGAGAGAGAGAGAGAGAGAGAGAGAGAGAGAGAGAGAGAGAGCACGTGCAAACGCACACCTATCACTATAGAGGAAAATACAACGCCAGAGGAAAAGATCATTTCTGAGCTTTTGGGCAGTCTGACATTAAGGACCATGGGACAGAATCAAAGTCCTCCAGAACCTGGGGTAGACTGTAGATCTCCATCTACAAATCTAGAAGGAGATCTCCTGCATATCTGTGAAGGCGATCTCCTTTCACAAATCTGGAAGGAGATCTCTTTTTGCATGTCTAGAAGGAGATCTCCTTCTATCGCCTTTCTACCACCCCCACGCACCTCCTTCTTATGAAATCCGCTAGAAGTACAACACACAGCGATAGGATTGAACCGAAACCTGGGGAGTTGACATTGGATCTATTCCTGGTGTGTTATAATGACTCATTCACATCCATGTTGATTCCCTCTTGCTCTGCCCCTGTTTATCCAGATGGCATCTAAGCTACTGATCATTGAAACACTTGAAGCTCCAACGTACACAAAACACAGAGTCCCCGCCGGCAATCCACTCGACACTTAAAATATCACACAGCCCTCCTGCACCTCCCACTCCATCTCTCTAATCGTGTCAGTAACCCTGTCTGGCACAAACACTGTACATGTGCGCAGTTGGATGGACGGGTGCTCAGAAAAAAGGGCCAGCAGAGTAGCATTCTTCTAAAAAACCCAGAATGGGATTTTATCGGGAGAAATTAGATTTGTGGGACTTGGCCCCCTGTATGAACTAATATGAAAAGCATACGCACAGATGTGTTAACCCATGCAAATAGCTTTAAGCTTGAACAAACATCAGGACACAGCCGCTAGTAATCTCAGATCGTCTGCGTGTCACCTGACATTTCTGCCTATAGGCGTGAAGGACGACATGACATTTTGAATCCATTTTGTGACTTTTATCAAAGACATTATTAATTGATTTGTTTGGAAGTGATTGATTTTTGCGGGTTTAGAGGAGTTTTTTCTTCAGTTTTCACTCTCAATACTTAGTTCTAGAGGGATATAAAATTGGGTTGAATCTGTATTGTGTATTGTCAGCCACCAGGATACAAAACAAGGGTAAAGATGAGAATTTCTGTCACTCTGTCATTCTGTCACTTTCCCTTTCCACTGCTCAACTGCAGCAAAAGGGGAAATCGAGTTGAATTATGAATACATCTCCCACCAACCCCGAAAGCTGAAACCACTGACCTTGACCGGCAGAGAAGTGCTGGAAGATATCGGAACAGGATACGTTGACCACCTGGCCCTCGTCCACGTTGAACCAGCAGCGCACCTCATCCCACTGGGTCTCACAGCCTGGGAGGACAGACACCCAACACCTTTACACTCAACCCCAAAAGTCAAAGATAAAATGCTCATTCTGTCACACACTCAGTTGTTGACTTATTCATGTCTGTTCCTGTACAGTAAATGTGTGTGTGTGCATCTGTGTGTGTCTGTATATGTGTGTGTGTGTGTGTGTGTTTGTGAGTGTGTGCGTGCGTGGAGGGGATTTGAGTTACTGTTATGAGAATAGGTAGCCAGGGAACCAGGTGAATCTCGAGCTCATGTTTTATTTTTATAGCAACACTGAAGCATTTTCAGATACAACCAAGATGACTGCAGCTGATGCGTTTCATTGCTCTGATTGGCTGGAGGTCTATGCAAAAATGACAGAACTGCAGGGATTCAAGAACGTCAAAGCAAATGAGAAACTAGATCGAAAATAAAAACCTATGGTGCAATATTAGGTGGGTTTACAGAGTCATTACAGATGTCATATCGGACATCTGGCGGAAAGACGAAGTCAACAATGTGGACCAGTGGAAAAGAACAAGCCAAGACCCCATAGACTTACAAATCCGAAAGAGAATGTGGAGTTGGATTAGCCACCTCCTCAGAAAAACCTGCCACAAACATCCCCAGACAAGCCCTGAAATGGAACCACCAAGGGAAAAGGAAAAGAGGTCGCCCTAGGAGCAGCTGGACTGGGAAGTCAACTGGGAATAGCTTGCTTGAAAAGTCATCGCAGAGTGAAATGGAGGACATTTGACTGCAGCCTATGCACCCAAGAGGAGCAAAGGGCTACATAATATAAAATAACAGAGTTTGGGCTACGTCAATCAGCGGTTCACTTCATTCCTTATTGAACCGGTGTCTGGGTCAACAGCTCCATCGATGGGTGAAGGAGGTGGGAAGGTCCCTCTGGTACCCGGTGTATGACCCCGTGCTCTGGGTAGAACGGGGCCGCTGTGGGACTCATGGTTGGGTCTCAGGTGGATTGGGTTTCCTTCACATGTGTGTGTTTGGTGTCTCACATGTTTGCTCTTTGTTGGTGGTATGTCTTTTCTCTTGTGGCTTCTCTGGAGGTCAAAAGACAGACCACTAACAACACACTCACTCACAGGCAACCATACTCACACACAACACACACACACACACACGCACACGCACACACACACACACACACGCACACACGCACACACACACACACACACACACACACACACACACACACACACACACACACACACACACACACACACACACACACACACACACACACACACACACACACACACACACACACACACACACACACACACACACACACGTGGCCGTGGGACTATTTTAATTCCTATTAAATGAATACGAAATGCAACAGCAGAAGTAAACTTTAACTAAAGGCCCAAATGCAGGGTGTGTTATATTTATAATTCTCATTTGATTTGTCACCCTGCCATGTCGATTAAAATGGATCGTGACCTACTTTTTGACTCAGTGCTTAAAATAAATGTCAGACATTCAAGTCTTGCAGCAACCGAGTTGCCAGATTGATGGAAAGGAAAACGTTACAAACGTATTGCATTTAACACTGAAAACATGTAAATAAAAATACACTGTTGATTGAGTTGTTTCAGTATTCTGCAATAGAAAAGAATGTCCCTTGATTTTCAAATTCACTGTAATTTGAGATGAATTAGTTCTGTATAGTAACTCAGTATTCCTTTGTTTAAATTTGGCACTGCATGATATGGGATGCATGAACAGTGGAATAAACATGCTTTCAGGTTACTATCTTTATGTGTGTGTGTGTGTGTGTGTGTGTGTGTGTGTGTGTGTGTGTGTGTGTGTGTGTGTGTGTGTGTGTGTGTGTGTGTGTGTGTGTGTGTGTGTGTGTGTGTGTGTGTGTGTGTGTGTGTGTGTGTGTGTGGCACAATCTGAATGAAGCGGCATTTGCATTCCATCAATTACGTAATTTATCGATAAAGATATGTAAAAATAAACGTTCACATCATGTCAAATTGATAGCAGCACAAAGCATGTGCATCGAACGCGTTCGAAACACTTAACAGTAAGGGTACATTAATTAACCCTACATTAATTAATCCACCCTATAAAATGATGTATAAATGAATACCTTAGTCCACATGTCTTAGTCTACAACACCACCACATGTGGGGGTCCTCTTTGGGCAGGGGTTTGCGTTGGATCGGGGGATGAATGGGCAGTTCAATTGGCACTGAACAGATGTATATATGTGTGCGTGTGTGCGTGTCTGTATGTGTGTGGGTGGGTGTGTAAAATGGAGGTTGGAGAGGAACAAGTTAATAAAATAAGGAACATCATAGGCAGTTATTTCTATCAGGATGTAGGCGAACGCAGCCACGAGAGTGTGCTCCCTAAAGAAAACGGTTGGGTTTTGTGGCGGTCCTCCTCTGTGTTTCTAACACTTCTAACACAGACTAAAGCTTGGGCTACGACTGATCCTCTGTGGGCACCACAAAGGATCCACAGAGTCTATTGTGTAGGTGCATGTTGTGGTTGTAACGGCGGTGTGTAGGAGTGTTTCCGTGTGCAATTGTTTATTTATTTGTATCTCAACACACAAATGCATGCACCTGTTTTGTGCCAACTCAAGTCATCCCATTCATCGGCCCCCCCCCCAGCCCACGCAACCTCTATACCGAGTTGGCCCCCCAAACAGATCCACCACTTAACACATTGAGAACTGACTGCCTTGAGGTGAGTGATCAACTTGAGCACTTCAGCTATGGTGTATGGATCTTGTATTAGTTGGCAATCTACAGTTAAAATTGCCACGACACACTGAGGTCTGCATCGGTCAATGATGCTTTCATTAATTCCTTTGTTAAAATAGATAAACGGATGACTGTATTGTTGTTGTTGCAGAAGTATGACCTTTTTGTAAAATAGAACTGAAATTCCAATACAGTAGGGCATACGGTATATTGAATCCTAACCCATTTGAGTGTCTATGTTGTGTGTGTGTATGTGTGTGTGCGACGCGTGCATGTTTGCAGATGTACGTGAGATAAATACATTCCTTGTTCAATATAGTAGTTGGTTAAAACAAATTCTCTACATAAAATACCAAATAATAGCCATTTGATTTAACCTTATATCAGAAATGTCCAAAGATACCTTAAGTGTGTGTGGGTACTCTCAGAATAGGCAGTGCTCTGTCAGATGAGCCAGTGAATTAGTGCAAGAAGCAGTTTCTGGCCAATCTCCAGAGTCACTGAGGAATCAGTGATTAACTCTTTAATCCTGATTGAGGTGAGACTTAAGAGTTTAGAAGTGTTCCACACTACAGCTGCCTGCTGCCTAGAAAACACATCCTGTTTAAAACTAAGTGATACATATTTGAGCTATGTGGGAGCTATTAAATTAATAAATTTACACACATTTGAAAATGATTAAATAGAATACAAATTAATGTCCCCATAGTCAATTTAGATCTTAACACCTAACACTTTTTTTTACATTAATTCTTTCTTCAGAAGCAACTCTAATTTAATATTTTCATGATAGAATATCAATTCAACACAATTCACTTATAAATTAAATAATAAAAACAAATATCAATCTGATGTAACAGGGAGGATTAAACAATCAATACATCAAAAATCAGCTCCTCACTCAAATTGACTCACTCGCCCACCTCACTCATTCACTACAACAGAGTGTGTGTGTGTGTGTGTGTGTGTGTGTGTGTGTGTGTGTGTGTGTGTGTGTGTGTGTGTGTGTGTGTGTGTGTGTGTGTGTGTGTGTGTGTGTGTGTGTGTGCGTCCATATGAAAGGTAGTGATTGTTTTTTAACAAATGAAAGTGTTTGTACAACTAATTCCCCTCCAATATATTTCTTCTATTTCTATTAATTAATGATCTGCATGTTGCAGATGCATGATGGTGTGGTGTGTGTGTGTGTGTGTCACTGCAACCCTGAACAACAAATCAATATTAAGAGTGTTAGAGGTAAGTTGTTGAACCTTTGCGGCTCCTCGAATTGTTCCCCTCCTCACTCTTCCTGGTCTGGAGGCAAATCTCACGGCTCCGCAGGTGATGGGAAATAATGGCGCAGTCTGGGTGCATCGCCACCGCTACCTGGAAGTGGGAGAAATCCTTCAACCGATTGCAGACAGACTTTGGAGGGATGGCTGAAGGCTGGGTTGGGATTTTTTTGGGGGTTGAATACGTTCAAAATGTAGCTTACTATGGCTGGGTTAGTCCAAATTGCCTGACTTTAACTTAAGTGTAGGCTAAACAATTCAAAGCCAGTGACCAAGAAGAAATAATGCAAGTGATGGTTTTAAAGTTAAATACATTTTTCATGCCCATGATGTGTCCTTTAATGGTGGTCATTATTCATTAAATGTGTAGTTTCATCTAATGTATTGACATTTTTCCTGCAAGGTTCAAGGAAAGGTGAAATGTTTTATTCCCAGCTGAGTTCAATGCACTCTTCTCTTTCGTTTATGTTTCTTATATTAACATGCCCTTGCCAATACTCCTTTAATGACACGTATTTCATAACGTTGTGTTGGCTAAAGGTGCAAAAACATGAGGTAGCCTACCACCGCAGCAATTGCATTATTTTGAATAACATCATTAATAATCAATAATATAGCAAAGCATATTGAGCCTTAGACCCAGGGCGGCAATTAAGCCATGAAACCATCTTCTACGTTATGGCCTATTGGTTGTTGTTGTGAATGAATTTATTTTCTATCATTTAAAAGTAGGGGTTTGAATACTGACACTTTTAAAGTCCACTTCTAAATTCAGTTAAGCTAGTACTTATTTTAATGTAGGATCAATTAATAAAATACGTCTTGCTGATAGAAACCCTTCTATACAGATGTAACCAACATAGAAGAAATAGCTCCCACCTTATTCCAAAGACTCAGGTAGAGAAAGAGGAGAGCTCGGATTCCCGGACGATTGGATTCCATTGCTTGCGCCCTTTTATAATGAAACTGCAAACTGAGTTAATTATTGTCCTTTCAGGTCTAAGAATTTAAGTCAGATTCCTCTGTTGTGAAACGTTCCCATGACCCATTGATACATTTATTGGCATCCTCCGTATAACGAGTAAACTACACAGCGCGCAAAAAAACAGCAAGTGCGTGAAATGTGCTTCGCTCGTAAACGCCAGACATTGGTCAATCCGCCTCATACCACCCGCCAGCCCTTCTCGCCCCTCTTTCTCTCTCTCGTTCTCTTTCAAGACTAACAGGGGAGAAGGTGAAAGACAGTCGCATAATTTCATATAGAATCATGTCCATTCAACAATTGTCTCCCTAATTAAATATTAAGTCTACCAATACGATTTTTCTAATCAAATGTTGAGATGGAAGTTATGAATGATCGAACGCAAAATATGAATTGTTCTTAGGATGAGGTTTTTTTTTATGTCATATCTTGTTACGTATGATGCCGTTCCCTACATCTCGAGTTACTGGCGCGTCCTGTGTACCTTTATATTTTTTAACCAGCAGGGGTCCCTAAATCCGCGTAACCGGCATATTGATTAATAGCCTAGTAGTGGTTAATGTAGGTAGTAAAGGCGTCAGATCTGACCAATCTGAATATCAAATAGTTCATGTAAACAAGGAAAGCCCAGCTATGCGTGAAAATAGTTGGTTGTAGAAAAAAAAAATCGTATTTGATATGCTCTATAATAATTGTTGCACTAATATTCAAACAAAACAATGACAAAGGTTTCAGTTAGCAATCATTTAATTCTTTCCCTCAGCTTAGAATCACTGTAGTACATAACTTACATTTTGTTTTCTCAATTTCACAGGTTCATTTTTTTTTGTTTCCTCAAACTTCCAGTTTGACCTCCCTCTCGTATCAAACAAAAAAGCAGATTGTATTATACAAAAATGCAAACCAATTTTCACACAGTGAATTCTCTTACAAAGTCATAAAATGGCGTAATAATGGCTACATCCACATTGGAGGAAGATAATTCTAGACATTCCTTAATGGAGTATAATATACATATAAAAACTTTTTTTTCTTGTTGAAATCAAACCTGTACCTTAATTTAAGAGATATCTTACAAGGGAGTAATCATATAAAAAAGCCATTTTTGTGTTTCCCCGTTAGACCTAGGGAATAAAAGGTGAACCGTGAACAGCAGTAACAGGGTTCAGCGGTCGGGAGGGGTCGGAGGGGGGGGGGGGGGGGGGTTCATTGGCTATGAGGAACAACAGAACGGGCTCGGCAGCAGTTTCACTCAGAAAACAAGGAGATTGAAATAACCAATCGTTGCTATTAACTTAATAGAAACCCAACTGTCGCAAGTTCAGCCACCGCCTCCTACTCCCGTCACACATCCTTGCTCGTCCGTCTCCGCAAGGATCATTCATCTACCGTGTGAGAGAGAGCCAACGACACTCGGCACCAAACCCCTACCTACCCATCATCTCTTCTCTTGTTGTAAGTGACGTTGGTCTATCACCAGTTACAGCGAGCGTAAACCAGGGAGTGGGCAGGGGAAGGGGGAGGCGAGGTGTGTGGCGACGACGACTGTGGTGCGAGGTGAACGCGTGACACTGCCGAGTACGGCTGTGGGTTAACACAACGGTACGGTGTGGTCAGGCCCCATGGCTGGTAGCTCTGGGACCCTGGCAGCCAGCGGGTTCGCCGGGCAGTGGATGATGAGAGGAGGTGAGAGACGAGGATGTGGAGTGGGGGGGGGGGGGGGGAAACAAGACGCGGAGGAAACGCAACATCTACAAACCAACGCTAGCTCAATAACAGTCCCTTACAAAATAACAAAAACAAACAAAAAAAAGCTTCAAATCTCTGAGATTTGCATTAACGCACACGTTAAGTAATTTGGTGAGCTGAAATCTTTTTTTTTTTTCCAAAAGAAAAAAAAAGGACTCAAAATAATGTTTTTTTTTGAGGAAAAAAATATCTATGACTCTTAATCATGCCAATTGAGTGTCAATTATTTGGGATCAACTCATGCTGTTAAAGCAGACTAAATATATATATAAAAAAAAAAAACTAAATCATTTCTCAAGGAAACAAGGCTGACCTTTCACCAAAAACATGTTTTTTTTGGATTTGTCTGTTGGGGGGGCCCCCCTCCCAACGCCTTCCCCCAATTCCCCCCCCCCCCCCCAGCGTCGCCGGGTACAGCGCGTGCTGAGGAGGGTGGCGGGGGGGTTGCGTGGTCAGGGCGTGGTCAGGGTACATCTTCTACAATACAATCTAGCAAACACACGCACGAAAAAAGAAATAAAAAAAACAAATCTCAAATTCTCCAACGTTACAGAATTTTGTCTTCTTCGGAAGCATAGTCTATATAACGAACATTTCCTTTGTTTGAACACAAAAAGATTAAGTGAACACAAATCAATGCGCACAGAGGTCCTTCGTCTGGGAAAGGATAAAGTCTGTGTTGGCAACCCGTGGACAGAAAAAAAAAACAGAAAACAAAAAACTAAATAAAAAAAGCTGATTCTAAGTAGAGATCATTTAATATAAATGCTGAGCGAGTAGAATAACAGGTGGCACGTTAATAGTGCTTTAGTATATTAATGTATGTATACATACTCATATGTATATGTGAGTTGTGTACCTAAATTATAAAACAAAAAAAAAACAGAGCAAGGAGCCACCCTGGCGGGGCGGGGCTTTAAGTGTGGCCCCGACGAGACGGAGCCGCCGCCGCCGCCGCCGCCGGCCGCAGCCGCCGCCGCCGCCGCCGCCGACGACCGGAGAGAGAGAGAGAGAGAGAGCACGCCCCCGACAACATTCACTCCCGGGCGAGGACCACCAGGGGGGTCGGCGAGGGGCTCGTCGGTGCAAACAATCGCCTTTTGTTCTTTTCTTTTACAACAAAAAAAAAACCGAACGGCTGTTGGGTTGGGCGCGGCCTCCGCGGCCACAGAAGACTTCGGCGCCGCTCGCGTCCAAACTAAAACAGGACTCTGTCTGTGGCCGAGGGGGGAGGGATGACCGTGCCCCCTTTAGCGTACCCGCTCACACAAACAGAGGGGGGGGGGGGGGGGGGTGAGGGAGTTGGGGGGGGGGTAGGGGCATTGCAGAAACTATAAATTGAAAAACAAGTCACACCTGATGTTCTACATTTAACCGTCTTGAGCACGAGGACTCGCTCGTCGTTTGGGGGGCGACTCGTCAGCGTCCGGCGACCCGGGTGCTTACGTCGCTTAGAAGGCGAAGAAAATAACAAAAAGGCAAAAGACAGCGCGGGAGCGTCTGTGGTAAACGGCGTACAGGCCGGGGTACGAGGACGGCGCTAGTGGTGGTGATAGCGGGCTGTGGATCAGCAGGACCTCTGGTACAGTGAGCGTTGTTTCCCCACCTGCCTACTCATGACGCGGACAAACCCAGACGTTTAACTTCACCTCCCCCCTCTGCTCCGTAAACAACGCCGTTACGCAGAATTATGCATTTGAATTGAAAAAATACGTAGAGCTACAAATAATTTAAATTGCAAGGAAGGGCTTCCGCGAGTGTACAAATATAGAAATCGCTGTGCAACAGGTTGTGGCCGAGCAGACTGGGGAGGCTGGAAGGCTTGAGTGGAACTATCTTTAAAAAAAAAAAAAAACCTGTGTCCGACTGCATGAACTGTGTGTATATAACTGCATGACGGCGAAAGGCCTGAGGAGTCTGGACCGCGGGAACCCTTTGCGGGAAAAGCCACGGCCAAACCCCACCCATTCCCCCCGCCGAGGTCGAGACAAAACGCAAAGCATGACAACAAATTGAAACAAAAACACGAGGGATCGCAACTTCATAGAAGTTAAGGAGAACTAATAACAAGATAATCCCAATGGGGAGGCCTGTAGCCTGGCCAGTCGGGACGCTCTGGGGAGGGAAACAGGTTCTGGAGGAGGAGGGGGGGGGGGGGGGAGGAGAGAGAGAGAGAGAGCGAGAGTGAGAATGTGCTCACATACGGTCTCTCTCCTCTATGAGCCCAATTAAGGCGTTTTCAAGAAGTAAAACTAACCCAGGGAGCCTACGGAGACTACGCCAGCGCCGTTTTGGCAGCGCAGGCACGAGGGGATCACCCGTGCCAAGTCCCCCATCCCTCCCCCCCCCAAACCAACGAGGAGAAGCATAAAAGTAAAGTTCCCTTATAGAAAACATGAGGAAACCTCGTTATCAAAAAGGATTTCTATTCTTCTTCCTCTTCTTCTTTTTCGGCAATCTTTAAAACAGAATGCTTCGGTTAAATATATAATATACTGCTTTTCAATTATGAAACAGACGTTAAGATGTAGTCATAAAATGCACTTAAAGTCAGGCTTCTCCAGGTGGTTTGAGAGGGGCGTGGGGTGCTTGGCGTCCACCCTCCCTCCCCCAGGCTCCGTAGTGTGACCCCCTCTCACTCGAGGGTGAATGGGTGGTATTTTGGGCAATGTTATGATGAGCGTTGCGTTAAATTGCGTTTCCCTCCTCAGACCAAACACTCC
This sequence comes from Melanogrammus aeglefinus, assembly GCA_900291075.1. Classification (NCBI taxonomy): domain Eukaryota; kingdom Metazoa; phylum Chordata; class Actinopteri; order Gadiformes; family Gadidae; genus Melanogrammus; species Melanogrammus aeglefinus. Next base: position 141,430 of record OLKM01000997.1, on the reverse strand, counting down.
TCTGGCCAGTCGTGTTTCCAACGACGTGGGCGGGGGTGGGTGGTTCCTGGCTTCCGATAAACTCTCCTTTTATGCGACTCTCATCTGTTGAGAGTCTATAGGCTTAACGATAGGATACGATGGACAACAGGTTATCGTGTGATCTGGCGATAAATACCACGTGACCACACTGTAGTGTAGCGGATGCTCCCGCCGTTCAAGACATTTTTTGTTGATCTATTGCGACAATTACACTACACAGCAAAGGTGGCAAATTGTCTAATTCCTAATTGGTTAGAAGATAATTAGCATCTAGCCTTTTTTCGAACCCGTGTCTGTCACAACCGATATCACCACCACCAATTTTCCTTTTGCCGCACGCATGTCGAGATCCTAGTTCAACCAGCAGTCCCAGTAAATAAAAACAAACGAAAACAAAAAGAAGAACAAGAAATGTTATCAAATGCCCTGGTTTCCAGGCAATGAAAGTCATTTAAAAAAGCTCATTCACAGAACAAAAAGAAAGAAAATTCATATCACGGCAGATACTGCTCATCCTCTAAATAAAACATGTGTGTGTGTGTGCATGCTTTTCAATTGAGCGCATCAGTGTGTGTGTGTGTGTGTGTGTGTGTGTGTGTGTGTGTGTGTGTGTGTGTGTGTGTGTGTGTGTGTGTGTGTGTGTGTGTGTGTGTGTGTGTGTGTGTGTGTGTGGTGTGTTCTTAGGAGCAGGAATGGACAACACCATTCTTCTGCATCTCTGATGGGCCGGCTCCCGGGTCGGAGCACATGCTCATCGAAGACGTCTTATTGGTCAGCGAGATCATGGAACCGCCCACTGCATTTTCCTGCAGACTGCTCGAACCGTTGGACACCTCACTGGAGGGGAGGAAAAGGCAGAAAACATTCGTTTTTCTGACCGCACTGCTGTGCAAACTAAAACCAGCCCACACTCAATAATAATTTAGGTTTTCGTCTGCTCTATAAACCATCAAAGGGATGACATTTTGTGTTTCGGTTATTGTCTTGTTGGCGTTTAATGGTTTCTAAATAAGTAACGGATTTATTAATGAATGAAGGTAGAAAACCCTTTGGTCTGGTTACATTCCAATCCAGCACCAATTATCATCAGTTACAGATTCCTATCTACCCAATGGGCCCCGGGGCCATCTCGGGGCCTCGGTGAGTGCGCAGGGTGTATGGTTAAGGGGGGGGGGGGCCCTGTTAATCCTCCGGACGGTCAACCACCAACACAACACATCATGCGCCCGCTAGCCTCCGCTCACCCGAGCGCCATGGAGATCTCCTCCAGCTGGGTCTTGTGCTCGGGCTGGCCGTTCTCCGCCGCCTTCATCTTGTACTGCTGCACCTCGTGGGCCACCTGGCTGTCCTGAGGCGGAAGCACACAAGGGCGCGCGTCAGGGCCGGTAAACACCGCCGCGGGGGCCACGCGGGGCGCCAGTTTCCAGGATACAGAAACACGCTGGGGCCATGTGGGCGGCCATAAATCACAGAAACTACCGGGATTTCCCTGGTTCCGCGTGCAGAGATCGCATGGGGACTTGTGGTGCGACGCTAAAGCGGAAGTAGGTGGCTGGATGTGGGTTAACCCTGCACTCGCCAACAGTAACCGAGCCCCAGCAGTAGTAAAAACAAAAGGCCAATAATATCAGCAGTATAACAACAGGTGGCCGCCCAAAGGCATCAAGTACACAAACAAAATTGGGATCGTAAAAAAAAAAGAAGCTTCCTGGGATCTCCGTGTCTTACCATGGCCATCTCCCGGGTCCTCTTCCCGATCTCTCTCTCCACGTGGTCCAGCTCCAGGCTGAGCTGCTTGCTGGAGATGGTGGTGTTGCCGTTGCCCCCTGCTGGCCACTTGCCCTGCTGCTGCTGCTGCTGCTGCTGTGCTGGGACCCCTGGCTCTGGCCGGGCTGCCCCGGGTGGCCACCCTGAGCACTGGCTTCCCTCTGCAGCAACATGGAGTTACTGGCAGCCTGGAAAGAGACGCCACGCCGCAGAAGGGAAGAGGAACGGGGGGGGGTGAGGGTTGAGGAAGGAACATTGAATTAAGACGTCAGAAAAAGTAAATAAAGGAAGAAGAAAAATAACGGGTGGCACAGTCGGGAAGGGGTGTCGCGGAGGGGCAGGGCCTCACTGTTACACACCTCCATGTTGTGCATCTGCGTCTGCTGACTGATCTGCTGGTTGACCTGCTGCAGCTCCATCTGCAGCTCCATCTGCTCTCGGTCGGGGGCCGCCATGGGCAGGCTGCGGGGAGACACGGGTGCAAATGCTGCTTAGCAACCGGCGAGGGCAGCGGAGCGATACGTTTCCTTTGACACTGGACTCGACCCACCGCGGTATTCTTTTGATTCTTGTACAACCATTATTGTGGTACAGGGTACCTGCAGGTTTCAGCAAGTCAAACTTAAGACTTTTTAAGACCTTTTTAATACCACCTTGAATGAAATTTAAGACTTAAAACAAGCGATGGTGGGAGGTTGGCAACAGATGCGAGCAAACTTCGGAAACGGACGTATTCCAGCCCACTGTCCTTGAATTTGCACCCACCCATTGTCGCAGACTAGCTAGCAAGCACGCAGATAATCGTTTATATATGCAGCTAGCAACTTTGACTTTTCCTTCCTGAAAAGTCCCTTGAGGAAAATAAAAAAATATAAAGTCCTGCCCCGACAAATTTAAGACCTTGAGTTACAGTATTTAAGACCAGCATATGACATTTGTACCGAATTAAAGACTATTTAAGGCCTTCAATTTAGAAACATGAATTTAAGACTTTTCAAGACTTTAAGGATGCGCGGACACCCAGTGGTATAACAAAGAGGTGGAATGGGTCAGTGGTGCTGGTGGCTCACCGTTCACTGAAGTGTCCCTGAGAGGAGGTGGAGGTGGAGGAGCCGGCCTGGTGCGAGGGGTAGGAGCCTGCGCTCCAGCCTCCGTGGTTCCCATAGGAATACTCTGGTCATAGAGAGAGAGAGAGAGAGGCGGGTGCGTTCCGTTGACAATGATTCATAAAAGCGTTTCCAGTCAGCTTTTCCACCAAATCAAATCACAGCGCTCGAGCGTCGACTACCCGCGGTAAAGCGAGGGAAAGCACCGGGAATGGTGCCGTTCAATCGATCGTCAGATCCGTTACGAGTCAAACATTTCTTGTTTTTAAAGCGAGGGTAGGCAATCTATTTTAGAGGCGTTCATTTAATATTTGTTCAAATTCACTTTACGTCCCAACAGCAATCAAGGCAAACGGTACGACCAAAAATATACATGTCCAGTATCGGGATGCAGATACTGGATTGTAATAAGACCGTCCCTTCATTTAATTGGGCCCGAGATGATGGGATGAACTACGGGGCTGTCTACAGGAGTCTCCCCCAAGGCTACACAGACCTATTACTAAAGCAGGCAGACCAGTCGATAATCACCAATCATAACTCATGAAGCGCACGCACGCACGCACGCGCACGCACACGCACACACACACACACAGCGCGAGGGTCTCACCGGCAGCCATGGCTAGGTGTTTGGAGTTGGGGTTCTGGGCGGCGGCGGCCATGGCCTGCACAGGGCAGGCCGTCTGGTAGCCCGTCTTGGTGGTGCGGGAGATGGCGCCGAAGCGCGACACGGTGGGCTGGGGCCCAAAGGGGATGATGGGGTCGTCGTCCTTCACCTCGGCGCCCCGACGCGGGGCCTCCAACGAGGGGTCCCGGAGACCCTTGGCCTCCACATTCTGGTGGGGGAGAGACGGAGAGCGAGGCAGAGCGGGAGAGAGAGGTAGGAGTACAGAGAGAGAGAGAGGTAGAGGTAGAGAGACACAGACGGAGAGGGAACAGAGTGGGAGGTAGGGAGAGGTAGGAGTAGACAGAGAGAGCGAGGTAGAGACAGTGAGAGGGGGGGATACATAGAAGGATAGAGGCGAGATGGATAGAGATATATATCGAAATACAGAGACCAGACAGAGAGAGAGACGGAGCGAGGCAGAGCGGGAGAGAGCAGGAGAGAGAAATATAGAGGCGAGATGGATAGAGATAGAGACAGAGAGAGCGAGCAAGACGAAGAGGAATGAGCCGTTGCAAGGGTGAGAAAACATTTCCAGAGAACCGTTTAAAGTTAACAGCTTTCGACCCACGGACGGCCTTTCAGACAAACATGTTTTTGTCCGCATCTCATCTCCTTGGCACGAGAACACAAAAGCTCCAGTGAACACTCTGGTTTTGCTCTTTGTAAAACGGCGCGTTACATTTCACAGTTTGCGAGAACGTCAATAAATCACAGAGCTCTTGTTTCTTCACACTGCGTTGATGTTCCCCGTGACGTGTGTACGGTCGGGGGGGTGGGGTGGGGGGGAGCCTCACCATCATCTCCATGGCGCCGGGGGCCATGACGTCTTTGGGCTTGGCGTCCTTGGTGCCGATGTACGAGCCGATGGTGTCACATGACCAGGGGGAGTACTGGGCCGCGTAGTCCGACTTGCCGAACGCTTTGGAGCCGTCATCGCCGTACTGTTGGGGGGGGGGGGACAAGCAAGCATCGGGTTACACACCACGGATCAGGTGACCCTCTGGATCAATTACTGGCACGAGGCGGTACTCCGTCCACCCTCCTGCCCTCCAATCAGAGTTTGTTCTGTTTATTTGCGTTTGGAGGGGGGGTGTGTGTGTGTGTGCGTGCGTGCGTGCGTGCGCGCGCGTGTGTGTGTGTGTACCTCTGGCGGGTAGTCGAAGGGGTGGGAGAGGGTGGGGGACGCAGCGAAGGGCGGGGGGGAGATGACCTTCCTCTCCTCCAGCTGGGAGAGCAGCTCCTGGCGGCGGCGGTGCAGGTAGTCCAGGCTGGGCTGGGAGCGGCCATACGACGGGTCCTGCGGCCGGACGGGACACACAGAAAGGCTTAGCACCGTCCCGAGTTATTCCTTCAATGCCAGGAAGACCTTTGGGACGTTCCCTAATAACCACAAGCTGATTGAACCCCCTCGGCTGATTTCCGCCCCCATCGGAAGGTGCACTCACCCTGGGATACGCCCTCATGGGTGGCAGGCGGGTTGGCCGGGGGGTAGTACCCCTCGGAGGGGTAGCGTTCCCGGGGGCCGGGCTCCTGGTGGTAGAGCGAGCCACCGGGCCCCCCCGACGGCGGCGGCCCGTCCATCGGCGCCGGGCTCATCCGGACCATGTCGTCCCTCTGGGAGGGGTAGGGCTGGGGGGGAGGCGGGGGGGGCTGGTAGGAGCCGTGGCGGCCCCGGTTGTCGTAGTGAGGCGGGGGGTAGGAGAAGGGGGGGCCGGAGTGCGGGGCTTGGTAGGGGCGCTCCGGCGGGCCGTAGCCAGGGTAGGGGTCCTGGTAGGGCGCCCCCGTCGATTCCGGGGGCGGCGGGGCGTTGCGGATGTAGTTCCGGTGGACGTACTGGGGAGGTGGCTGCTGGTAGGGGTACCCTGGGGACGGGAGAGGCACCGTCAACACTGTGACAGAGCTGCCGCATTAAATACACAGTACTCATCACTAGGGCTGGCCCAAATGCCATCTTTCAGGCTTTGAATACTCTTTTCCGAGCGAATATTCGAAATACTCGTTCCAGAAAAACACACCATCAAAAACAACATTAATAATCCCTATATACTCCAAGGAACCGATTTTTTACAGTATCTGCATATTTTGTTGAAGATTTAATGAACGTTTGAACGCTAATTAGTAGGCCTAAGTAAGTCGGAGTTCCTTAGTTTTTCCCTGTGAAAGTGAACAGCTGTTGTTCCGTTCCAAATCAGCTGTCCTTTCTGCCATCTCAGCCCTTAGGGTAGCCCTTAGCTTTCCAATTCACCCTGGAACGAGCATCTTTTCACGGAATTTGTACAATAAATCCGTTACAAATACTGAATATTGATTGTCTTATGTGTCCATATTATATCCATTATATTGACCAGGTATTCCCAAAACGCTCGCGCTCTGCAGCAAGCCAGTCACAGTTGATTGGCGCGGCAATGTACAGCGAACGTAAACAAACAACTAAGCTGTTAGCATTTCGCTAAGCATTCATTTTCCTCCCGAGATCCTGCTAATGTGTTATAAAGTAAAGGGAAACAACAAAAGCTCCGAATACTGATTTAAGCTTTGAATACTAATTTTACGAACGAGTATTCGAATAATTCGGGCCAGCCCTACTAATCATTCACGATTACTCTACTAAGGATACACCCGTAGGAATTATGCAAGAGTATCCAATGTGTTATTGGTCCAATAAAGATAAAAGAAAATAGCTCATTAGTGAGACATAATATGGCTCGTCACAACATAACAAACCAAGGATCAGCCATGACAAATGACCGGTTTGGTTACATTTACATTAAGGGGGATTTTATTGACGCTTTTATCCAAAATCGACTTACAACCATTTATGCACACACTCGCACGCCGATGGCGGCGTCGACCACACAGAGCGTCGGGCAGCTGTTCAGAGGCAGTGAGACTGAGGCGTCTTGCTCAGGGACACCTCGACACTACCGCAACCTGAGGTACTGCCGCCCCACAAAGAACTCAGAGAGAACTGTTCAGACAGGGCAAGAGGACGGCGGGGGGGGGGGGGCGCTACCTGAGGGGTACTGCGAGGACTCGTACTGCGAGGAGGAGGGAGGGGGGCGCGTGTCCGGGTAGTACATCTCGGCCATCTGCTGCTGCTGCTGCTGCTGCTGCTCTGAGGGGGGTACATGGGCGAGCCCCGGGGAACCACAGGCATCTGCTTCACCCCGGACAGGTGGTCCGCCGGGAGCCTGCTGTGGGCCATGGAGTGCGGTGGAAGAGACATGCCGGGCTTCCCCATGCCGTCATGCCTAGGACCCAGGAAATACCCAGGTTAGACTCCGAGAGAGGCCAGGCAGCAAATCCCGGTGGATTCGACCACCCATCGTGACGTTTAGCGCCGACCCAAACCACTTCCTGCTGCCAAACCACATTTAGTGTACATTGGTGGTAGAGGCCTGCTTCCTTCCCCATAATACTAGATATTAAATAACAGTCTCGTCTCACAATATGGACACTGTATATATATACACACCACTACACACAACCACGGCTCAGTTATGGCTCCACGTCAAGACAACGCAAAGACCACTCAGACACATTGACGCACGCGTGAACCTGCTTTGGTTCTGCGTTGGGTTTTAGTGAGTGGACCAATCACAGCCCTCGCTGCTGCGTCGCCTCGACGGAAGGTTACAATTTTCGGGAGGCACGCGTCCGGCCCCTTGTGGTGGACGCAAGGGCGGTCCGCAAACCCCCTTGCGTTGCGTGGACGTGGAACCATAACCACGCCTTAGGCCGGCGTCTACAACCAGACACAAGCTAAGACGGGAACGCGACGAGACAAGGCGGACTCACGGGTCAGGCGGCGAGCCGGGGGCGCTGCCCCCGTCCACCTGGGGGCGCTTGCGCAGCAGGTCGTAGGCCTCGGTGCCGCGGGCCACCAGCTGGGGCATGGAGGGCCCCAGGGCGCTGCCGTTGGGGAGGGGAGACGGCTTCCGCGTGACCGCCACGTCCATAGGGAGACCGTCGTCCGCCATCAGTCCCCCCGAGCCGGGGAGACGAGCCGCGAGGCGCTTGTTCATCTTGCGGTACCTGGAGAGGAGTTATTAGATTAGTCATTATTGTACAATGATATTTATTTCCCATTAGTCGATGCTCAACACCTGTGGGTTGGAAGCATTACATAATAACCTTGCATAACTTGTGGACTGATTTATTATGATGGCAGCTCATTCAATCCTAAACATTAAGCACAGCACCTTCAGAGGAAGGTGGGTGTCTCTTCGGTGGAGGTGAGTGATGAGTCATTATCACACCAAATCACCACAGCCCAAAGAGTGTTCGGAGCGAGCTGTGCGTGTGCGCGTGAGAGGGTGTGTCTGTGAGTGTACTCACTTCTCGAGCTCTTCCTGAGAGTGAGCGAAGGTGCAGCTCGCTCCGCGAGGACATCCCCCCTTCTGCTTCATGTCGCGACACATGTACGTCTTGTACTTACTGTGCTGGGGAGGCTGAGACAAAGAGGGAGAGGTAGAGACTCAAACACATGGACTACACAGACTCCAGGTAGCCACATGATACATGGGCCCAAAACATGTTGACAAATCGATCACGTAAAGATAACAGTCCCTTGTACAATTAGCCACCCTCCTAATCTTCTTTAATCAACGAGTTATGTTTAAATGGATTCTACGATATCTCGTCCCATGCCAGGGTACCTGCTCATCGCGGACCCGGTGGCACATGGGGAGTAGAGCTTAGATCGGGCCCAGAAAATCAAGCCCAACCCGAGCACGTTCTGTCCGAGCCCGGCCCGACACATTAACTGTATTTATGAACCCAAGGCCGATTTCAAGCCGACATTATTTTTGAAACATGGGCTGTTATATCTGACATTCTCAAACACAATTCAGAGTGGTTTGAACTACAGAAATCTGTTAAGAATTATCTAATAAATTATGCAACAAGGACGAAGCATGTAAGTGCGCTGTTTGTTTATTCAAAATGGAATTGATTGCAAAAAGATAAACTAGGTTGGATGGCCTAGGAGTAGGCCTAGGCTACTATAACATGTAAAAAAGGTTTTAGAATAGGCTAAAGAATTATTTAAAACGAAATAAACATTTTTTAAATTAGGGCTGTCCCTGAATTTTCCGGGTCTAATCAGATCTGCCTTTTCAGACCAGAGATCCCACTATTCGGCGGCATTGCAGGGCAGGTCTTTTTGAGGTTTAAAAAATGAGTTTTCTTTCCATTAACACTCACACCTTTAATATATGCTTGCGCGTTGCGCTCATTACGTTCTAACCTGAACAGTTTTCTGTCAAAGGGAAATGTAGCCAACTTATTGGTGTCGGGTTTTAATTAGGCTCCTGCCCATAATGCGGTCCGATAATGAACACGGGGCTCACGTACAGGCTAGTGGATAATCCACTATATGAGCCCCTAGCTCACGATCTGATTGCATTTATTGAGCCCGAAAGAATACACAGCGCTGTGTCGCCACACTGACTGCACTCCTAGAGAAAATGTAGCAATAACCCAGGAGTCCACTCCGGTTCTCCGAGTTGACTGCAGTCCACTCCGGTTCTCCGAGTTGACTGCGGGGTTTCCCGACTGACGATTCGAATCATCGACTTTCAGGGGACAGCCCTATTAAAAATATTACAAAACATAGTGCAGAAACACTGCTTTCGTGTCCCTCCCTAGGAGTCTCTCCACACGGGGGACCGCCTAACTGTAACTGTGACGTGTGGGCTCACCTGCTGCGGGTCCGCTCCCTTCTTGCTGTGGTTCTGGATGAAGTCCACCAGGCCGTGCACCACCGTCTTCACCGCTACCAGCCCCTTCTCCAGCTGCTCCCACGTTGGAGGCGGGGCGTCTGCAGACCGATACGTTCATTAGAAATGCATCACGGTATCCACAGGCATGCAGACGGCTGAGGGGGGAGGATGGGAGTGAAACCTGCCACGACAAGGCGGGTCCCTGCCTGGGGCTGCTCCCCATCAAGAAAGATTTGAAAAAAAAATATTCTGTTTGCATACTGGTTTCTAGATATTTACGTTTATCTGAGAAAATAAATTCCAACAACCATTATGGGGTAAAACTACCCTATTAGGATCGCAGGAATTTGTTTTTGTTCGCCATCTCTTTCCTTTCATATTTGCTTCACTGCATCTGGTCTAATTATAGCAGCATTGGGCCTCCCCTCAAAACCGTTTTGAAACCAGCCAAGGAAACCAACGCAAACGCCTGACAAGTCAAAAGGTTACATTTATTTATAGATAGTTTATGTATCAATTAAATATGACTTTGACTATTATTTGTATTTCTAAAAGGAGTAGTTTACAGAATTGTACTGACTATTTTAACAACCAGTGCATGATAGTACCCGTACTCTGGTACACCATAACATTGGTTGGGACCGGAAACTTCCATCGTCATCTCTCAAAAATACAACGTGATTTTAGTGATGATGAAAATATTTAGGAAATAAATAATTGTAATTCTTAATAAATATTGACAGCAGTAATTTTATTTATATCAACGAAATTGATTAGAGCGCTATACAACTGTATTAGTAATACAGAAACACGAGTAATACAGTATTACTCATGTTTCTCACCAAAAACTCAATTTACCGACTCTCCAGGTTACATTTGAACGCATCATGATAAGTCATTTTACAGAGTAAAACCTCAACACATCATCACAAAGCACATCTGAAACTATATTTACTTTTTAGGATAGCTAGCTTGAATGCTGCCGATTACAACCCCGATTTCACAATTGGATTACATTTTTAACTGACGGGACTAACGACAATGTCTGTGTGTGCAATTACCGCTCGTACATTGAGTGGATGATTAAGACGGGCCCGTCTGTGGTGCGACAGGAGAACGAGGGGACAGGAGGAGTCTTTTCAACTCGGAGACAGTCGAAGGTACTGCATTTGGTCTTTATTTAATGCAAAATGCTAATGTGCTTGGCTATTGAGATTGTGTTCCCCCCTTTACAATAAAGGATTTTCTCCCGTTCAGCCATTCTCGCGAGCAAAGTTAAGTGCCAGACTTCACTTGTTTTACTTGTAATACCTGTATGCTTACAATTCCAGTCAAATACATTGGTGGACGCGCTGCAGTGATTGGATTGATTTGATTTAAATGCCATGATGCGATTCGAGGGACACAAAATTACGTTACAGGACCCACGGGACAAAAATAATAAATAAACAACAGGACTCGATTGTGGTATCGATAAGCCCAAACGTTAATGATTTTCGGGTTATGAAAAAAGTGGAACCGGGTCCTCGATAGAACCAGGTTTCGACCCCCATCCCTAAAAACGAGACGAGGTAAACACAATAATTAGCAACCAGTTTTGGGATAATCAGGCAACCCTGTTTAGATATCCATCAGCAACTCCTCAAAGCTTGGTTTTAATTGAATTTGGATTAAATAACATGGAGCAGCAGAATAACACTACTGTAAACATGCCTTCCCACAGATGACTATACCAGCCTCTTCATGAGACGATTTATATTTTAGACAATTGGCTCTCTTCCATCATTGGTTAATGGTGTTCAACCGGCCTGTCACAACACTTCTCAATAGTGAGGAATTTAAGGGGGGGGGAGGAGGCATTTCTTTGGATGTTCAGTTTCAAAATCCTGCCCTCTTCACAACTCTTCGATCTCACCTACAGAAGTGATTGTGGTTTAGACCCCAGATACATTAAGCAGGCCTATGGTGTATCTTACCAGGGCTGGGGTCAATATTAGCCAGTAGTTCCAGATGGGGCCTCAGCCGGTTCAGGTTGGCTGGGTCTCCCGTCCTTTGGAGCGCTATGGTCAGCTCCTGGACACTCTGGGCGAAGGAGGCCGGGGTCTGCAACTGTGCACACAAACACACAAACAGGAAAGGCGTCCATTGGTTATGTTTGGTGGCATGAGAACTACATGAAGGGAGATTAATACATACTCGGCACAAAAAAAGGTAAGGTGACACACAGGACACGAGCGAAAAGAAGGACAAAGGAAACAAGAGTCTTCTTACCTTATCTATGATGGACTGCATGTGGGACTTGTGGGACTGGTCTCCGTAGAGCAAAGAGGACCATTGGTCGGGGGCGATCCGCAGCCCCCCTTCCATGGCGATCTGCACGATCTGGGAGTCGTGCTCGCGTCGCAGGGCCTCGTACGTACGAAACTCCTCCTTCAGCTGCATGAGGGACGAGTCCTCGTCGCGCTTGGTCACCTAGGCGGCGCGGCGGGGAAGTGAAAGTAAAGAAGACGGGGTTTGTTTTTTTTGCCCACACTTTCACACGGTTCCCTCAGATTTTGGCATGCCCTCGGGGCGTTTGATGTCGTCGACCGCCGTCGGTTTTATGATTTGATTGGGGTCTCGACGCAGCAGGGTTTATGGTCACCTCTTGAACCAGCGTTTCGAGATAAGACTTAAAAAGCCCCTTCGAGGGGGAGCACCTAACCTGAGGCCACTTTGACGAGACGGTTGAAACAAATGAAAGGCGGCGGTGCTCGGCTTTGTTCCTCACCTTGAAGCAGGAGGCCCGGTAGAGGAGTTGAACCACGTGGCCGATGCTGGTCTTGGATGCCTGGGGGAAGCGGGGTTCCAGCCTCTGGACCACAAACAGGACCAGCACCTTCCTGGACAGAGCCGAGCCGTCCTCCAGAGCGAGCAGAACCAGCTTCAGAGCCTCCTCCTGCATGGCTGTATGACAAACCCCCAGAGAACCGTAAGCCACAGGGGGCCTCAAGTCACACAGTATCAGGGGGAAATGGACAACTATTCACACTTTGGCACAAATTAGACAGCAAAAGGCTTTTGAAAAAATGTTAATCCAGGCCAGGTTATCAGTTATGAGAGTCCTTAAATGGTGCATAAATTACATAAACAAAGAAGTTCACAAGCTGATGTGTGTTCAACAATGGTACTGGATCCTCTTTCGAGTGCGATATGTGGCTATGAAATCGCAGCAGGACTTTTAAGGTGCATGGCAATTATTTTCCCCTCAGGTGTAGGAACACAGTGAGTCACACGCTTCAGTGGGCACTGGAAATATCGAAGGGGCTGGAAACGGTTGTTACCGCCGTTGGGGTTTTTGGTGGTATTTGACTTGTACCCAAACGGTTCAGTGGACATTTCAACGGCTGCTAGGCTACCTGGGCCCAGGAACTGGCAGCCTCTGGCACGGACGGCAGCCCACAGGTTGGAGGAGAGCTGCTGGGGGTTCTGGTGCTGCAGGATGAGCTCGGTGACGGTGCGCTCGCCCAGGGAGCGGGCCGCTCGCATGGCCCGGACGCGCCCCTCCTCCTCCACCAGCTGACAGTGCACCAGGGTGACCAGCTTCCTCTGCATGGGCCTGCTCAACATGCTCTGGGCGGTGCTGCTCAGACCCACCCCTGGAGAGCGCGTCAACGGGACGCGGGGAAGGGGGTGTTAGCGAGACCGGGGTCCTTTAGGACATCACAATGTACATATTGATTCATGTGGTGCTGGATAACATCTAGTCATTGCATATAGTTGTTTTAAAAAATGCATAAGCCACCATAAATGTTTAAAATAAACAAGTGAGCCTTTTTAAATAAAGCATGATATGAGTGATGGCTTGCTAGAATAAGCTTAAGAGAACTTCCTATTAAGATTTACCAATTGTTACAAAAGCACTTAATAAACATGAAATACATACAGCCAAAAGGTAGGGTTGCATACAAATTAACATTTGTACCTATAAACATGCACACTACCGCGAGACCTTTTCCAAACGGCTAGAGCAGAAAACGCAGGTGAAAAGAGGAACAGACTTTATGATGCAGTGTGTGTGTGTACCTCTGGTGTTGCTGAGGGGCTTAAGGTAGAGGGCCAGCTCCTCCACACACTGTCTGGCCTCCTCATAGTGCTGAGAGTCCTCCGGACTGGTGATCAAGGCGACCGGCTGGGCCTTAGGAACCTGAGGTCAGTCGAAAAACACACAGGGGCTTGAGCATCAAGTTGTTTGCTGCTCGGTCCGACCAGTGTTATTAACCTGAGGGCTATGGTTCACTGATCATGTGGGTTGATATAATATTAAAGTTGTTTTTGTTTATTTTATGACCCAACCCCTGTGTCAGGCTGTATTCATCCAATATTGTTATGAGGTTGTATAATACAGTCTTGTATCATGTTAGGGTTAGCGTTATAATGATGTCATATTTCTATATCGATTCACACTGATCATATTTTGTAGTATGACAGTGAGAGTTTTGAGGGTTTAGGCCCTTAACAAAACTTACAATTCATGCTTTCGGATAATAATAATAAAAAAAGGAACCATTAGCTGCGGTACACCCCAAAAAAAACACAATATGTTGCGATGTTCTTTGATGAGATTTATAAACAGCCAACCGAAAATAAAATAAACACCATCGACTGGCTTGACTTCCCATTCATCCATGGTCAGGTGCCAACTTCTGCCCTGCATCTATGACAATGTAAGCCACTGACTATTGGATGTACCACACCCATATACGCTGTGCCCACAGGTTTACTCTGCCCACAGCATCCAGCTCTACTGATTGCACTGACTTGCAACACACTACCTTGAGCCAGTGGAACCAATACAATTTAACTAAAGGATTGCCTATAATTGCAGAATGACTCATCAAGGCTCAGCTCTTTTTATATAACACAATGTAGCCTTTGTAGGGACTGGAATGACCAAAAACACCCTTGTAAAATAAAAAAATACCACAATAACAATACGGCCTCAAACAAGCATGCAATTTCATTCATGTAGTATTTGTTACTATAAAATGAAACACCACTAAATCTCTTTGTGATTCATTAGAAACTCAAAGAAAACATCTTACCTGTCCTCCCACCAGCTGGAGCAGTGCTGTGTTAACAGGTAGCTGCTCGATGTCTGTGCTGATGGCTGTTTGGTCAAATGGACAGGCCTTCCGGTGCAGTTTATTCAGGCACATCTTGCAGACAGTATGTCCACAGCCCAAACTAATAGGCCGGCGAACCGTCTCTTCAAAAGTCTGCGTGCAGATCGGGCACAGCAGGAACTCCGTCCATTGTGGGGCTTGAACTGGCATGGTTAAATAGTGATGGGTGTGACTGTTAGGGATTGGGGGGGGGGGGGCTGGATTTAGCCGGCTGTGTCTGTATTTATACACAGGAAAAATAAAATAATATATGGAAGATTCCACTGGAATCAAGAAAAACTTCTTCCGAACTCAATCGTTCTCAAATGTCCTCACACATTGTGGATATTAGATCACATCACATGACGAATACTGCAAAGAGAAAAAAAGAGGAAAAATACCATAGGAATTAGGATATATATACACATATAATACACTTTACAAATGGATTAAAATAATTTGAAGCATTTATAAAATTGTATGTTAGGGCAATGATTTACAACTTGAAAGTAAACACCAACACAAATGAACAGTAACAGCAGAGATTGCAGCAGGCATGCTATAAGGAGTTATAAGGGCGTCTATGTGCGTTAGGGAACACGGGCCTAGGAACGGGTGGAGACAATGTGCAACAATAAAGCGACTCCAAAAAGTTGGGTCTTAGCATGATTGTTCACCTCAATAATAAAGACCAAAACATACTGTGTGGCCTACTCTGGTGAGCTGGTCGACGCTACCAGAATGGACAAAGGGTCTCGGAGAGGCTAGCTGTTAGCAAGCGCTTTAGCGCTAACTTCCATCTATGAGGGGACGTCGGCTACTTATATGTAGAGCAACACGTTTGTGAAACACAAACGATCGGGCTAAATCGTGACTTTTTTTTTATTAACCATTAAACATGCTATTCCTCGGGAGACCGACTCGGAACCAGGTCTACGGTGCCGTTAATATTAACTTTGCCCCGTACAAAACAAACAGCGAATCCCAGCATGCTAGCCGAGGTAGCGGTAGCTCGCTAGGTGAAAACACCAAGCCGTATTAGCAGGCGACGGGCGGCGAGTTAGAAACCACGGGCAGCGACGTTGGATTGAAACGGAACACGTTGATCCGTGCTAACGGGTCGGTCGTACATACACACCATAATCAAAGTAGTGGGGTAACTCGCCCACATCGTGTGTGCCCATGACTGGCCCACAACACAAGACCTGCCGGTGACAATATTATAGCGGCTGTGGAGAGTGCAACGACAAGATTATGTAACGCAATTCTACAATCATTGCTGGTAGCCAGGGCAGCTATTGTGTAAATATTCAAACACACATTGTGCAAGTGGAAATATGGCAAATACTACAACGCTGTAGTGTTCCGTTATAAGATAACTAAAAAATGACAGACACACTGGGCTAGCAGCTCCTCCCCGGAGTACATTGGAGCACAGGCTAGCTCGTTAGCTAGCTCGCTACATAGCCATTATACATCCAAAACGTAACCACAGCGAAATATCCAGCGCTCATAAATCACACCGCTCACGAAATCGTAGGTTGTGCGGTTCAGATTACTCACTCGTTCCAAAAAACTTGGAAGATTTTCATCTTTCTTTAGCAATGTGATGCTGTATTTTCTTAGTCGCCATGTCGACTATACAGCTTAGGTGCTGCTGGGGTTTGGGGAGGGTGTCAATTAGAGGTGGTTCGGTCGCGAACTGATTCGTTCGAACGAACGAATCGTTAGAACGAACGACCCGAACTGGTTCTTCTCTCTCGTTCGCGTCGGTCGTCTCGTTCGCGTCGGTCGTCTCGTTCGCGTCGGTCGTCTCGTTCGCGTCGGTCGTCTCGTTCGCGTCGGTCGTCTCGTTCGCGTCGTTCGTGACTCAGAATTGACTCCTCCCAGACCCACGACTCGCAGACAGTTCGTTTCGGGAAGACGAGGAGACCGAGGCGACTCACGGCACACACTGTTGTGCTTGCACTGCACCAGGAGCAGGTTATAGTTATATAACTAGGCTTTACTTAGTTAGCTTCAACGATACATGAAGTAAACATACTTGGAACGTCCATGTAGGCCTACGCAGCAGCACTATGCGCAGGTGATGCCGCAAGGCATATCATTATTAACTAACGCATTATCTCTGAGGTGAAGTAAAGCCTCAGGTGGTCCGTTACATTTTCTCTTTCTTGTCAAGTAGCCTGGTGTTTACATTTTAGGGTTAGGGTTTCACATTGTTCCTTTATCTCGGGTATTTTTTTAATATATAAAATTAACGATATTGACTCAACTTTCAGGATAAAGTGATTCGATTCGCCATTCGATTCACCGGAAACTCGACTGAACCAGTTCAGTCGAGTTTCCGGTAGCACTGAGTCTGACTGACTCAGCTGAGAACCATGCAATGGGTGCATTGCATGATGCGATTCACCGCTACCGGAAACGGAAACTGGACTGAACCGGAAACTGGTCTGAACGAACGAACGAACGATTCGCGAACGACTCATCTTGGCGAACTGACTGACGCGAACTGGTTCACGTAAACGAATCATTGAATCCACCTCTAGTGTCAATCGACAACGGGCTCGCTAGCCGGTTACAGCTAGCTGAGAGCTGCGCAAGTGAGTGTGGAGTTGGTACGTGTGCGCGCGCGCGCGTGTGTGTGAGTGCAATGTATTACGGCGCCATCTAGTGGCGGAGAAATGTATGCGCAATGTAAAATCGACCGTCACTGTGAGGCGTGTTTTTTGGTATGTGTGTGCGTGTGTGTGTGTGTGTGTGTGTGTGTGTGTGTGTGGGGGGGGGGGGGGTATGTTTGGGGATGCGGGGGGAGGAGGTTATGTATGTGAATGTGTGTGTGTGTGTGTGTGTGTGTGTGTGTGTGTGTGTGTGTGTGTGTGTGTGTGTGTGTGTGTGTGTGTGTGTGTGTGTGTGTGTTTGAAATATTGGACATCTTTAACTGCAAAACACTGCATTATGCCCTCCGAATATAACATAGGCCTACTACACGTGATTAACATACGTACACTCAGTTGTCGGTAGTCAGTTCAGCACAGATCCTCGGCCAGGGGAATTTAATTAAAGCAAGCACTTTTTTCGCATTTTCATTTTTGCCTAATCCCTCTGGTTTCTGAAGGGATTACGGACCAATCATGTCGGGGACCTCGTCGAGTCGCTTGGCTCGAATCTGACTTGTAGCAGTGCGCTCATGTTTCATAAACAAAAACACACGGGGGTTGCAGCGTGTTTTGTGACTTCATTTTCCAGGGGAGGGGGAAACGTCACCCCGGTGTCGTGCACATCTTCTCGGGTTAGCGATATGCTTCGCATGCAGCTAGCTGCTGATAACTCATTAACTTTTCATTTTCAGAACGATCATTTGGTCTCAAAGAAGGATTTTGTATGCATTCATAGTCCAGGTAGGCTACGTCGACTCATGTGTTTTGTTATTATTTTGCATCTTGTTTACACGTGATTTTGACCACGTTCTCTCCGTTGTTTGTTGTCATTGTGTAGTGAAATGTGCGTCTCTTTCAAATTAATGATATGCGTTTTAAGGATTTAAATCAAATAAATTATAGGCATGCTTTTTACCCTCGCTATTGAAACGCATTATCTGAAATCCTCATTGATTACAGTTATACACAATTGTTGATTGTGATTCAATAATGAATCATTATCGAGGTTTTTTGCAGGTAGCCTACTATCCTAGCCTTTAACGCTTACGTTTATTAATCAAGCAACACAACATGTTGTCATAGCCTATCTATTTCCCAGTCGCACATTTCTCTGGTTCAGTATCATGCAAGAAGAAGCTCAAGCCAGAGGATTATCCTGTGCGTTCTAGAGTAAGGATTGGATGAAGCAACGTGACTCAGTCCACTTTGGAAATGCCCTCGATTGCTCTACCTTCGGAGAGAGACGCCTGTCGTCAACTGAGTCCGCTGAGTGACATTCAATCATTGATTTCGAATCAATCGAGTGTATTTATTTTTCTTTGCTCGATCAGCCAATGGAGAAAGAAGAGTTGGTGGATAAGATTCAAAACCAATCTGTTCCAATTATTTTCCCTCCACCACATGGCATCAACAAGAACTGGAGCTTTCTTTCCGCTCCCTCGCTAGAGCCGTTCCCGTCGTTCCCGCCACCACCTCTCTCTTTCAGCTCTGCTTGCACTTCCCTTCCCAACACTTCTGCTGCGCACGTGCTGCAGACCAAGGTGAAAACAGTCACGCAGCGGAAGCAGCGAGGGCGGGAGAAGTGTCGAGAGCCGACGAACACAGATGTCCAGGCAAAGCAGGAGCCAACTGGACAGCTCCAATGGCAAGTCTCACTCAAACCCGGGGTCCCGGCCAAGGGGGCGGAGTTTTCCGAGCCCTGGTCCGTGTCCGGCTCCGGGATGCTGGACTTCCTCAGCGGTGTAGACAGCAAGCGGGACGCAGTGCTGGAGGGGCAAGGGGTGCGCGTCAGGCTAGAGATCCACAGCCCCCCTGCCGAGGCTCAACGGGGGCTTTCGGTGGGCTCCCCGCCGGGAGTCATGGGGAAAGCGGCGGAGACGGAGAGAAGCGAAGCCCCCCCAGTTCTGCCACGGGGGCTCGGCGAGGGGGCCAGTCTGGAGAGTCTCCTGTCTGACAACAGGCCCAGAAGTAGAAAGCACGAGCCCCTCACACCTCCTCCCCTCCCACTGCTGGCCGTATCCCCTTCCTCCTCCTGCGTCTCCCCAGCCACCCTAAACGCCCCCGCTTCTCCTTCCTCTTCCTCTTCCTCCTCGACGCAACCGCCGCCGGCCCCCTCCTCTTCATCCCCCAGACACTGGGCCCCTCCCAAGGGCTTTTGGAGGGTGGTCCGCCCCGAGACGTTGCTTCTGAACGGGCTTGGCACTCACGACGCCCCCGCTCCCCCCTGCGCACTTTCCAGGGACCCCGCGCAGAAAACGGAAGCGACGGGGGGTCCGACGTCGGGGGCGGAGCCTCAGAGGAGGTCCAAGCCGGCTGGGGGGGCGGCGGCGGCGGTGGCGTCGGACAGCGACGTGGACCCCTTGAAGTTCAAACACTCGGACAGCCTGGAGTGCTACTGGGACCAGTTGGAGCAGAAGCAGGTGGTCGCGGGGGGCCGCGTGAGGACCAGCAGCCTGGACAGCGTCTCGTCGCTGTCGTCGCAGAGCGAGGCCAAGCCCCGGGCCGGCGGGAGGTCAAAGGTCAGACGGCGGCGGAGCAGCAAGGAGGAGAGAGAGCAGGGTGGGCAAGAGAGTGGTGGACACACAGAGGCAGAGGGTAAAGGTGAGGTGTGTCTGTCTGTCTGTCTGTCTGTCTGTCTGTCTGTCTGTCTGTCTGTCTGCCTCTGTCTGTCTGTCTGTCTGTCTGTCTGTCTGTCTGTCTGTCTGTCTGTCTGTCTGTCTGTCTGTCTGTCTGTCTGTCTGTCTGTCTGTCTGTCTGTCTGTCTGTCTGTCTGTCTGTCTGTCTGTCTGTCTGTCTGTCTGTCTGTCTGTCTGTCTCTGTCAGACCAATCACTTCTTATACTAAACAAGTCACCTTGTTTTGTATAAACTTTGAGAAATCGTTTTCTATAGGCACTTTTACGCTCTACATTTACTCTCTATTTAGAGGCAATCTTCCATACATCTGCATGCAAGCACAAAAGTCAATGATAAACAGTAGGGTTTATGGGGATTGTTGAGGTCCAACCACGAGGCTTATGCCACTCTCCAGTGGCATGGCTGGCAGCCCCCCCCCCCCCCTGCACACTTTGCTCTCCATGGTGCTGAAAATATACTGGCACGCAAACTCACACCCCATCGATCTTAAACACAAAAGAGGGTTTGATTGGGGCCTAACGTAGAGTATCTCTGGCAACTTACTTCATGCCTCCACCGCCAATCACTTGTGTGTGTGTGTGTGTGTGTGTGTGTGTGTGTGTGTGTGTGTGTGTGTGTGTGTGTGTGTGTGTGTGTGTGTGTGTGTGTGTGTGTGTGTGTGTGTGTGTGTGTGTGTGTGTGTCAGTGGGCAGCCCCTGAGCATATAACCTGACTGGTTCTCTGTGCTGAACAGATGTCAGGTCGAGCAGATGTGCATGATGTAGCTCGCTATTAATAGCCCTCCCACACAGGGAGAGCAGTGTATCTCTGCTTTTGTATGTGTGTGTGGTGTGTGTGTGTTTACCTATGAATTGGTTGAGTGTAGATTAAGAGAAATCCAATCAATCATTGACACTGCGCATACCTATATGGGCCCGCTTTTGTGTCTGTGTAAGTGTGTGTGTGTGTGTGTGTGTGTGTGTGTGTGTGTGTGTGTGTGTGTGTGTGTGTGTGTGTGTGTGTGTGTGTGTGTGTGTGTGTGTGTGTGTGTGTGTGTATGTGTGTGTGTGTGTGTGTGTGTGTGTGTGTGTGTGTGTGTGTGTGTGTGTGTGTGTGAGTGTAGGTGTGAGTGTAGGTGTAGGTGTGTGTGTGTGTGTGTGTGTGTGTGTGTGTGTGTGTGTGTGTGTGTGTGTGTGTGTGTGTGTGTGTGTGTGTGTGTGTGTGTGTGTTTTGGTGTTTGACAGAGTGCTAGCGCCATGGATCAGGATAATGGATGACAAGTCGCTCCTATGATCAGATAGGCTGAACGTCTCTATGGCTGTGGGGAATCTGCATCTGTTCTTGTGCTATTGGTTGCATAACCACCCCGGTGGGATCACTTATTGAGCCATCATGAGGCCATGGGGGTTTATGGAAATCCTCCTCATCCTATGAAAACATTATCATTTGGATACTTGTTCGAACATGCATGATCAAAATGTGTCTGTCTTGTTTGGTGTTGCATGGAGGTATGAGTTGGTACTGGCACAAAGCCACCCCATCATAATCCCTGCAAATCTGTTCAGTTAAAAACGAAAATGCTTATTTGAAGATATATGCTTTGGTTGAGAATGAATTATTTGTTCCAAACAAGAAAATTCCATCACATCCCATCATAAAAATAACCTGAAAATGAATGACGAAAGATGTATCTGTGTTATCCTTCAGGCGCGTATGAGTCCTTGGAAAACGATTCTGATTCCACAGCTCTCACCCAGGGGCTCGAGCCCAACTCGAGGTAAGCAAGCAACACATTGCTATTCACAGACTGTCACAACCAATACGGTTTGCCTGGAGCACAGGTAGACGATGTGTGTTAGACGGTGTTGTCTTGTTTGCCCTGGAAAACTCCCAATAGAAAGTCAACAAGTGTGGTGTATGAGGTAATTACGTGGTAATTGGGATGGGTTATCAGTAAATATCCATTTTCAATCAACATAACTATCATACTAATTACCAAATAATTCCGTCACTTAAAACTGTTTTGGGAAATGGCCTTTTATCTCTTGGGAATCACACTCCCATAGCCACAAAGGCGATAGGAATAGACGTAATCACACACTGCATGGCCACAGTGTGACACAACATCCCACGTCTCACCGCCATGCCGCCATTAACAAACCGCAATCCACGGGGAGGTGATTACACTGTCCTGCTCCTGACCGCACAAGAGAGACTGAACTGCATGCAGTCCATGACGAGGATAATCCATATAGCTGGTATCATGCTATCTTTATCACTGGGCCAAGGGGATAAAGATGAGTACACCCAGCGATGCACAACACAGCGGGGCTTAGCCTACGGTTGTCGTTAAGGATGGACAGATGGACGATGAATGAGTGAATGACATTCCTCATCTGCCCCTCGGTGCCAATGCCGGGGCCCGGTCGTCCTGTGTGACCTTACATAAGATGGCTTAGGAAAAGGCAGCTCAATGCCCTCTGCCCAGGCCTTCCCAAAGGGGCATGCGTCCAATGAATGAGTTGAATAACATGATTATAATGGTAGTGACGCCGTTGTACAATGATGATGTGCATGTTGTCCAAGATCTGACTAGTCCTGTTTCATCTCTCTCTCTCTCTCTCTCTCTCTCTCTCTCTCTCTCTCTCTCTCTCTCTCTCCTCTCTCTCTCTCTCTCTCTCTCTCTCTCTTCTCTCTCTCTCTCTCTCTCTCTCTCTCTCTCTCTCTCTCTCTCTCTCTCTCTCTCTCTCTCTCTCTCTCTCACCCTCTACCCCCCTCTCTCTCCCCCTTCCTCTGTCTCTGTCCCTGTCTCTGTTTCTGTATCTCTCTCTCATGCACTCTCTCTCTTTCTCTCTCTCTCTCTCTCTCTCTCTCTCTCTCTCTCTCTCTCTCTCTCTCTCTCTCTCTCTCTCTCTCTCTCTCTCTCTCTCTCTCTCTCTCTCTCTCTCTCTCTCTCTCTCTCTCTCTCTCTCTCTCTCGCGCTCTCCCTTCCTTGGTCTCTCTCTCTCACACACGTCTCCAGCGTGCTCTTCATGTTCCCTGATGATCTTCCCCTGAGCCCGAGGCATGAGCAAGCCAAGGTCCTCCTGGAGAGAGCCCGTCTGAAGGCACGCTGTAACCACACCAAGGGTGACCGACCCCCCAGGAGGGCTCGCTCTGATCAGAGAGGCAATGCGTGAGTCCGCACACGCACAGCTGAAGTTTTGACGTAATGCTGTGACTTTAACACCGGTGGTCTTTGGGTCATAGTGCATGCTCTGCAGGTCCACGTGTCTGACCTGTGCCTTCCATGTGTGTTTGTGTGAATTAGAGTTTTTTTAAGTGTAATTTAGGCCCCGTCGACACAAAGCCGATTTTTTTGGTGAAAGTTTGAGGGACTTGAAAAAATGAAAATGTCAGAAGGAAAAGAAAAAGTATAGTTCTCCTTTGGAAGTTTCCAATGACTTTGCAATTGTATTACAAATACAGAGCAGACATTTTTAGACAATGTTTGTTTTTTTATTGCTGTGATATGATCCCATTTATGTTCAACTCTCTCTATTGCGGTAGAGGCAGGCGGTATTTAGGACATAAAGAGATTAGTCGTTTATATTTTGAATTTATTTATTTATTATTGATCGCATTTTGCTTAATCATCCTCAAATTTTTATTTTGAAACAGGAAGCAGCTAGATCTCCCAGCCAATCCACCAACTCAGAAGCCGCAGCGAGAACAACAGCCACAGCAGCAGCAGCAGCAGCAGCAGCAGCGCGTCATCCAAGCCAGAGAGGAGGTGGTCTCCACGCCACCCGCACCGGTCCCGCTCCTCATCCAGGAGGAGCCCCAGGCCTCCTGCCTGGCCGAGCAAGGGGCCCGCCCCCGACGCAACGGCTCCTCCCCCACACGGGTCCGCTTCGAGGACGAATCCCAGAGGGACGCCCAGTCCCGCTACCTGGACCGCGTGCGGGAGCGCGGCCGCTCGGGCAACCACAGGTCGAAGGCGGGCAAGGCGGCGGCAAACAGCGCCGATTCCGCCGGGGGCAGCCCGGACAGGGGGCGGGGCCACCGGAGCGCCTCCATGCCGGCGTCTCAATGGAGGCAGGAGGAAGTGTCCATTACCAGCGCCGCCGGCGGGGTGACCACCACCACCACCACCACCGTGATCAAGGAGATCATCGTGGTGGTGAAGAAATGCGAGGCGTGCGGCTCCACGGTCAGAGAGCATCCAGCCGGGGCCTCGGACACTCTGTGGCCTCCGCCGCCGCCGTCGCCACCTCCGCCGCCGCCGCCTCCGCCGCCGCCAGAACCAGAACCACAACAGAGCCCCGTGGTCCCAGCTGAGGAACCACGGAGCAAAGGGGTCTCTCGCGCGGGGCCCCCGGGCAAACCGGAAGCCAGCGCCCGTCCCAAGCAGCCGCTGACGGTCACCTTCGCCGGGGCGTTCATTTTGGGGGAGAACAAGGAGGGCGACGGCGGCTGGAGCAGCTCGGGCTTCGGCAAGCTGAGGAGGCGGAGCCTTAAGGGCCAGAGCCGCCTGGAGGCCGGCAACGGCCCCTACGGCGCCTCGTGGGTGCACCGGCGCAACTCCAACCCCAGGAACCGGACCCTGGCGCACAGGGCGGTGTCCTTCGCGCCCGGGAGCCCCGTGGATCTGGAGCTCCGTGTCTGCGAGGCCCCCGGGGGCCCCGGCGAGCCACAGGGACCCCCCTTGCCCATCAAGTCAGCACTGAAGTCGAGCTCGAAGAACCGCGGCCCGGCCGCGGCACAGTCCCAGGGGGGCACGAGTCAGGCGGGGGCTGAGGGCTGTGGCCCCCAGAACGCAGACCCCCTGGAGACGGCGGAGGCCAGGAGGGAGGGCCCCTCGCCGCAGGGGAGCCCCGGCGCAGGGAGCCTGGTGCCCTGCTTAAGACCCTCCAGCCTTAAGTACTGTTCAGCCAGGATCGGCCCCGACCTGCCGCCTGCTGACCTCTGGGACGTCGCTCCGGATGGTCCAGGTGTGTTGATGAGTCAAACCATGAGTCAATATGAAGAACATGTTGTCGGGCACGTGATGAGAGCCTGGCATGGTGGACGGCTGCTGATTTGTCCTTTAAAGGAAATGATACAGCAGTAAGCAAATGAGCTGAAGTTCATCTTGGGTTCTTTATAGTCTGGAGCTCAGCGAAATACAGATCTACATTTTTACGTGTTGTTTTTGTGCAGATTCACTACTGGACCCTATTTAATCCACTGCTAACATTTGGAACCCTCTAGACCAGATCAGACTATAGATTTGAATCCACTCTGCAAAAGCTTGTTACCTCTCAGTTTTTTCTGTATTATTAGAAAAAAAATGCAGCCCATGGGATCAAAGTTTTTCCAAATTAATCCCAACAATGGTGAAGTAGCGGAAAAATGATTTCCTCTGCTCAGCGCTGGGTTCAGGATTTAAAGAATCCTGTAATCAGTTCAGTAAAGCCAGAAGAGTTAATAGTCCATAATAAAAAGAGAAGGAAAAAAATATTGAACTAATCCGTGTCAATATTCTGTAACATAGAGAAATAAAGAATAAATAGAAAAGTACAATCTTTTAAAACTTTTAATTGCCTGGCATGTCGTTTATCCCTCCCTTTCTCTCTCAATCTCTCTCTCTCTCTCTCTCTCTCTCTCTCTCTCTCTCTCTCTCTCTCTCTCTCTCTCTCTCTCTCTCTCTCTCTCTCTCTCTCTCTCTCTCTCTCTCTCTCTCTCTCTCTCTCTCCCTCTCTCTCTCTCTCTCCCTCTCTCTCTCTCCCCTGCAGGTCTGACCCAGGGTGGAGACCCCGGGTGCGAGGGCCGGCCCAGCCCCCGTTGCATGGCCCTATCGCGGGCAGAGGACCTCCGGGCGGAGCTGCTGAGGGCGGAGCATCTGAAGGCCGAGGCCCAATGGGATGCATTCGTGGACACGCCGTCGCCACGGTGAGCCTGAACCAATAGGACGCTGTCTTGACCCATACTCAAGGCTCTCCCGCTATTCTCTTACCAAGTCTTTAATCCTCACGCTCAAAGCAAACTAGTGACCACCAACGTTCCGCCACTAGGTGTTGCCATTGGCCCAGCTGTGCACGTTAGAAATGTATCCCTTTTAAAATCCTTATTTACATAAAAATGCATATTTTTCTCTCATATCAATTGTATTGTTACCTGGGGTGGGCTGCTGGCTAATGCTAATTGCTTAGTTGTAAGAGGTTTCAGACATTTCCTCTTGAAGTTATATGTCATTTTGATTAAATGCTACCCTCTGCTGGTGAACTCCGGATACTCCGGATACCTATTAGGTATCAATCAGATCCTTGCGATTAAAACGGGCGTAGTGTGCACGTGTCTCCATCTACCTAGCCACGCCAACGGATCAAATGCCAATCAATCGAAATAAAACTCAATTATTACTATTAATGTTTATTTGATGTGGACACAGCAATTACATTGGACAAACCAGATGCGGTGTTTGAGTGTTTTAGCACACGTGCTAGTTTGCAGCACTTGTCCACAATCCTGCGTGTTTGTAGCAAAGTGGCGGCGGAGCGGGACGGCCGGTCCAAGCTGTCC
>OLKM01000997.1:107681-112681 GCA_900291075.1 Melanogrammus aeglefinus | reverse complement strand
GGGGGGGGGGGGGTGGGGGGGGTACAAGAGGCTGGGGTGACACACGCCTCGCCCCCCCCCCCCTCCCCCCAGTCCAGAATAGAGGGTGGCAGATTTGCCACCGCATGTGCGACCCCCTTTCTAACGAGGTTCTTGGATAATGAACCCGCTACGGCGAACGGATTGGACTATTGCACGATACAATAACAGAAGCACTGTAGAGCAGGAAAACCAATACAGTTGTTTGGATAGGTTTTCCACAATGCCCTATAGACCCCCCCCCCCCTCCCTCCCTGTGTTGCTCTGAGCCACTCCTGGACCCCTATTAAACAAGTCTGGACAGACCTCTGTCCTGGGACGTAATGAGTCAGTGTGGTTTATGTAGATTCTATGGGTTTTATTATAATAGAGTGGGATTCTAATGTTTGTCACAGAAGCCATAGAAAGTTTGCAACTGAGTGGCTCCTCAACTGAGTGCCCTTTCTCTGCGGGCAAATTAAAATGGGTTTAATTGCAGTATTTAGCATTGAAATCAATGAAAAGCCATCCTTAGTCATTATAACTATTCAGTTATTTTAGCGGACACTGACAGTACATTGAGATAAGGTACTGTTTAGGCCTCTTGCTCAATGACGTCCACTCCAGGCAGGCTGTGAACGATAGGGATCAGAAGCTAAATCTCTTGGCTAACCTCACCACCACACCAACCTGACCCCCCCCCCCCCCCGCCGCTCTCAACGATGTGACAGGAAGCAGGACCTGTGAAAAGAGGATGAAAGTCTAACATGACTTTTGTGTGTGTGTTACATCCACTGATACGGGTTAGCCCAAAGTCTACGGTGCAATACGCAATGTTGGATGTTTGCAAATTCAGCTTCCATAATGGTTCGATCCATGTGATAATTTTTATATGTTTAATAATGTTCTGTTGCACAATCCAGCAATATGCTTTGTATTGACACCTACAGCACCCACTCTGTTTGTGTACTTTTGTTGTTGCAATCACGTGGTTACAATGCACAATTACATTGTTGTTCGTAATAAATAATTGTTTAAGCAAAGATGATGAAAAAACATGTTATTTGCACAATGCCACTGATCATATGATTCCTGAATAGATAAATAAAAGAAAACAGAAAAAAAAAAACACAATAGCACAGTATACTATCCACATGGCACAGACACGCGCAAACACCCACACACACACACACACACACACACACACACACACACACACACACACACACACACACACACACACACACACACACACACACACACACACACACACACACACACACACACAAACACATACATAACGACAACCCATTGGCTTATAGAGCTAAGCATTGGCATCTAGCCCATAGTTTACGCATATTCTAAAATGCTTGATGTGTACATTTAGCATTTACTAATTACCAATGTATCTAAAAGATAATGTTTGATTTTGTAAAAAAAATTCTAAAAATATTATAATATTTTCATAAAACAGCCATTTATTTGCACAAAGAAAAGAAAAAAAACACAAAGTGTCACGATCAGATAGATAATTGTTAAAAGTGGTAAAGAAACCACTTCAACCGAAAATCTACTCCAAATCTTGGCACGGTTGTTGGTTTCGATTTCCCTTGTTACCACACAGGATGCAGAGAGCGGCTCGAGTCGTGACTGAAGCCGTCTGAGAGGCATGTGGTCGTGAGCTGAGATGAACCGTCGTGAGGTTCCTGGTTTTTCCTCATAGAAGTAGAAATAGCCCATGTTTTAGTTCTAAATGTAAAGGCCTAAAGATCGATCTTAATCTATCTGTCTTTCTGTCTATCTCTATATCTATATGTAAGTATGTATGTACATGGATGTCTGTATGTCTGTATGTCTGTATGCATGTATGCATGTATGCATGTATGCATGCATGCATGTATGTATGTATGTATGTATGTATGTATGTATGTATGTATGTATGTATGTATGTATGTATGTATGTATGTATGTATGTATGTATGTATGTATGTATGTATGTATCTATCTATCTATCTATCTATCTATCTATCTATCTATCTATCTATCTATCTATCTATCTATCTATCTATCTATCTATCTATCTATCTATCTATCTATCTATCTATCTATCTATCTATCTATCTATCTATCTATCTATCTATCTATCTATCTATCTATCTATCTATCTATCTATCTATCTCTACCTATCTACCTATCTCTAGCTTTCTATATCTATCTGTGTACATTGAATATAAATATAAATGCATATATATAGGCCTGTATATATTTACAGTAGCCTAGACCTCTATATCAATATTGTATTCGTTTGACAACCTGAATGGCTATTAGGTAATCGGAAGACACTTGTGTGGTCTCAACTGATCTTCTAGTTAAATGTAGGCTATATATTTTAAACGGCCCCTTATCCCACAAAAAGTGGACTGATTTCCATCCGTGATGAGACCCCGGCACCTGCGGCCGTTCCGCCTGATCCTGAGTGTTCTGTGATAGCGACTCACCGTTGATCTTCCCAGCGCTTTATCTGATGCTGCTGGGCCGATACGCATTTATCTGTCTAAACCATGTCTCCCATTGCGGACCCTGGGGATTACTGGGCCCAGTCCCAACCTCATATCGACTGCAGCCATACAAGCACAACAAGCCAATATTTTTTTTTTCTTTTTCAGTATTTTGCCATCTCCGCTCTATAGGTTGGATTTTGAAAATATAAATTTGAAAACCTGCCTGATTTTTATCAGCCATTAGCTGCGACTATTATAATAATAATAGGTAGGCCTATAGTAATTACACACTGTGCATTGATGCCACAGGGCAATAATTAGATCCGTGTTATGTTCGCTGTCGTTGACCTATGTGCCTAATACCTTTCAATAGACTGCTACATATTCTATTGAAGCCTAGTATTCAAATAATGACCGGTCCTTTATCAACATTGTCTATGGTGGAACAGGCTAAGAGCTTTTAGTAAAAAAAAAAATAAAAAAAAAGAACAGGCCGAAAAAGCTTAACCTTTTGCTATTGTTTTCTTTCATCAAAAAATTAAAAAGCACCTCCACCATATAACTCAAGCTGCACCTCGCACCGTTACGGGCCTGCTGCCGCTGCTGTTTGCCTCCCTATCGTTTTTTATGCGTTGCCCTCCACAAGCCCGTATAGCCCATACGACAGCCAAATAATAATGAATCATTTCATAAATAATGGGTTTAGGGGGGCTTATCGGGACGAAGAGGCCGCTGCCGCGCCTCTTATCTGGCCCGGCCACATTGCGGCCTGTGTTCCGCTCCCCATACTGATGCAGCGAGGAATAACTCAGAGTGACTTCCAGCTCCACACACACACACACACGCAGACATATACACACACACACATACACACTGTTCCACACTGTTCCACCACTGGCACGGATGGGGGGGGAAGCTCAGATATGGATGACCCACTCACAAAATGGCTCCACTTACACAGTAACGTCAACAACACGGCAGGAACGGTAAGGACGAAACGCGTATTTCTCTTATTTTTTAGCGCCGGGGGAGGGCTTTTATTTTGGTGTGAATATGCGTACATTTAATTCGCGTTGTGTGGGATTTTTGTTTTCGTTCTGTTATTGTCCGATAGGACGGATTTCACTCTGAGGATAAATAACGGGCCACAGGCCTGTTGTAAAATGTCCTGCATTAAAATGCGCTGGTGGGTTTCCTCAAGTCTGTTTAAATATTATATTGTCTTGTAATATGATGGAGATATCAGGCTGAAATAACAACGAATTAGATCTAAATGTGTGTTTATAGGACACCGATTACATAGGCTATGATTAGCATACCTTTTGATCTCTGAAACACCATCACAACCAGGCCTCGACCAAAAATAAAACCTAAAATATTATTTGCAACAATGGACCGCAGATAAGAACCTTCAAATGCATCCATAGCTTTATTATATCAGCTTTTACCACCACTGTACTGCCAATAGGAGTAGGCTAACGGATGATATTATATCTCGACAGAGAACGTAAATGATCGTTAATAAACAGTATTAAATCAATGTCCCATTATTGTTGCCAATAGCCATTAGTAGGCTAAATATTGCTGCGGAGGAACAATAACGCTCCCATCGAGAGAGTATATTCCAGTACAGCCAGTCCAGGGCCAAGTTCACTTTACGCACACTACCGGTCGTTTGCTCTATAGCAAACATTTTCCGCCCAAACAATTAAATAGATTCCATTATTATAGGCCATCGGTAATACTCGAATATTAAACGTAATCAAAATGTATATTCCTTAACACAAAGCAGGCAATACAATGTAAGCTCGGCCATTTAACATTATAAATGTGTGGCATTTTGTTAAACTTAAAGGGGGGGGGGGGGGGGGGGGAGTCCCTAAACCTTATCTTTTCCAAATCGGTTCAACTTAAAGGAACACCCAAACCGCAATCGCTGAAGAAACAGGCTGCACCGCAATCTGCAACCTGCAATCTGCAAACGGTCCGAGAGGAGAGAGGCATTCCACATCCCGGGACCATGACATTACACGATGTTGATATCGTTTCGTTCGTTGAAAACCACAATATAGGCCTAATTATTACAACATCCGTTGCATGCGGGGCTTATGAGGGGGACAATGCATCCTAGGTAATTAGATGGTCATTGGTCAAATTGATTAACGATTAATTTCTGGTGGGCCTCGTTCAATCCGTTGCTGTGTTTTTTATTAAGGCCTATTTTGAGTAGAGGAATCGAGAAAAGATATCGGGGTTCAGGAACGGTTGGTCTTTTTTTTCCATCCGAACATAAGGCGTAATTGTCGGGACATATTTCAGGATCTAGGGCTCGTGGGTTTGTGCGCGTGGTGATGAAAATGATGGAAAAACGGAAGCAAGAGCTTTGTCCCGGGAGTCCCGACGTGGCGTCCAGTCCTCGAGAGAAGGAGGACTCCATCACCAGACTCAATGGATGCAAAGCTGACGAAGACTCGAGGGAGGCGGGGGACTTCAGCGGAGAGG
>OLKM01000997.1:102681-105181 GCA_900291075.1 Melanogrammus aeglefinus | reverse complement strand
CTTGTTTCTGAAGCCTCTGAGGCTCTTTTTTCTTTTTTCATATTCTTTCATCCAAATCAAAGTTTTCGGTTCCACCTCCATGTGCATCAAGGGCATTTCATTTCAAGTTTCCATCGGCTTTTGTGTGGGTTCCTTCCCTCTCCTCTCCGTTCCTCTCCTCCTGCTTCTCTTTCTCCTCCTCTTCTCCGGCTACTCCTTCTCCCCAATCCCCTGCTCCATCTCCTCCTCTACTCCTCGAAAGCCTACATGTCTATCCCCTCTTCCCTCCTCTTCCTCCCTCTCCTTCCTCTCTCCAACCTCTCTCCTTCCTGTCTCCCAACCCCCTGTAACCTCTCCTCTTCCATTTCCTCCTCTACTCCTCGAAAGCCTACGTATCTATCCCCTCTTCCCTCCTCTCCCTCCTCTCTCCTTCATCTCTCCCTCGTCTCTCCTTCCTCTCTCCCTCCTTCCCCTTCCCCTTCCCCTCCCCTCGTCTCTCCTTCCTCTCTCCCTCCTCTCTCCCTCGTCTCTCCTTCCTCTCTCCCTCCTCTCTCCCTCGTCTCTCCTTCCTCTCTCCCTCGTCTCTCTCTCCTCTCTCCCTCGTCTCTCTCTCCTCTCCCCCTCGTCTCTCCCTCATCTCTCCTTCCTCTCTCCTTCCTCTCTCCTTCCTCTCTCCTTCTACTCTCCCTCCTCTCGCCTTGCGCCCCGTATCTCACCGTGCGTCCCCCGACCCCCTCTGTCCCCTCTCCTCCCTCCAGCCGGCCAGCCCAAGATCGTGCGCCGCATCTTCACCAACAGCCGCGAGCGCTGGCGCCAGCAGAACGTCAACGGGGCCTTCGCCGAGCTCCGCAAGCTCATCCCCACGCACCCGCCGGACAAGAAGCTCAGCAAGAACGAGATCCTGCGGCTGGCCATGAAGTACATCAGCTTCCTGTCCAACCTGCTGGAGGACCAGGACGGAGGGCGGAACCCCGGCGACGGCGACACAGGGCTAATGGTTGGGCCCCGCGACGGGTGCCCCATGCAGGGCCCGGACGGCACGGTGGGGGGCCTGAGCCGGGAGGACCTCCTGGACACCATGTCGCCCGGCTCCAGCTGCGGGAGCCTGCCCGACGGGGACGGGGAGGGCAGCCCCGAGAGCTTCACCGAGGATCAGGATTCACCTCCGGCGGTCTCCAGGACTCTAGGGGCCACACGAGGGCCCCCGCTGCACATGTCCACCCGGGAGCTCCGGCGCAATGGACGGCCCTTGGACGGATCCGGGCGGCGATGATGGCGGCCGCCGGCAAATGCAGACGGCGGACCAGACGCCCCTGAGAGGGGGAGGGGACGGCCGTGAGCAAGGGAAAAGATGGCTGGCTGACTGGCGCCCCGGTCTGGCGGTGCTGAGCGGCGGGGGGGGGTTCAAGGTGCTGCGCTGAACGTAGGAGCGTTGACCTCGGACACGTTTGAAGAACCCTCGAGCCTTTAAGGTAGATTAGCATCGGCCGCGGCGTGGATATTTTGCTCAACTTAAAGACTTGTAAATTCTGCATGTCATGCGTCTTTGACCG
Source organism: Melanogrammus aeglefinus (assembly GCA_900291075.1). Taxonomy (NCBI): domain Eukaryota; kingdom Metazoa; phylum Chordata; class Actinopteri; order Gadiformes; family Gadidae; genus Melanogrammus; species Melanogrammus aeglefinus. The sequence continues at coordinate 103,649 of OLKM01000997.1, read as the reverse complement.
ACCTGCGGATCAGGACACATCCGGTGCTCGGATGTCATCGAAGTGGAAATACTGGCTGATGGTTGTCACTAAAGTATATACAAAAGAGAAAGAAAACAAAGTAGGACGACGCGGATCATTCACAACCTATTATTTTGTGTTTAGTTGTCCCGTGTTGACTAAAGATTGAGGGCCGCTGAAGCGATTGGGACGGAAACAATTCGGGTTCGGGGCCGGGAATCACACCTTTTTAATTTACGTGTTTTCGATTTTTGCTTCAATTAAAATGGTTCCAGAAAACACCTAACGCTAAATATAAATCACGCCAGCACACACGAACAAAGAAAACAAAAATATAATAATATAATCCTTGACAGAAAAAAAAAATAGGACATGATTATGAATAGCTAGACTCAATTACAACTCTTCAGGTATGAATTGTAAATAGCATTACATTCCCATTCTACAATGTATAGACAAGCTGTGTACACGTGGCCGCATTCATTTGCGACCGGGTTTTTTCCGAATTGTCTAAGGTAAGGGAGTGCAGATTGGGAGCGCTCAAATTGTTCACCAGGCAATAAGATTTATACATCAAAGTGGTACCATAATTGTTTGCCTGTTAGACTTTGGTGATGAAATAATCCTACCACATTTGGCAACAGAAAGCCAAACACGATTTCACAGCCTGAAGACAAATCGTACAATTTCTATTGGCTGTGGAGGTACAAGGCTGTGTTTCTTAAAGTGTACAATATATGGGTCATAGGAACTCAATAAGTGACTAAGGCCGTCCTTTTTATATGAATGTCTATGTTTGAGTGTGTTTTTGTTTTTTTTTAAATTAAAACTATAATACCGTTGTAGTTTAGAAAGGTACACAGAAAAAATACCCCATCTAACAGACACATATACAGAGGCACAGACACATGCGCGTTGGCACACGCACACGCACACACACACACACACACACACACACACACACACAC
>OLKM01000997.1:95181-100181 GCA_900291075.1 Melanogrammus aeglefinus | reverse complement strand
AGGAGAGAGAGAGAGAGAGAGGAGAGGGAGAGGAGACGCCGAGCCGAAGATCTATAGACGGCATATGGGGTTACAAAATTATCCAGCACCAAAAGATGTCTGTTACTGTTGAATTATGTGTATATGTCTGTGTTAGGGGGGATAATTATCTGCCCCCGCTTCACCCCCCTCCCCCCCCCCCCCCGCATGTTTCCGAACAGTTTCCAGAAATAGGGGTTTCAGATGTGCTGTGATGATCAATCATACCAGTACACCTGGGTGGATGGTACCTGTGGCGACAGGGATAGCATGCAAAGCTTGATGAGGGGTTTTCTTCTACTGTCAAAATAGATAGCAGCCTGACGGACCACGACAAAAGAGCCAAGCTGCTCTCTCCCCCACCCCGCGCCCCCTCCCATCTCCCTTCTCTCTTCCCCCCCCCCCGCGTCTCTCTCAAAGTCTTTGCGTGCCATCTTCCAACTGTTGTTCACACATGTAGGCTTTTTTCCCCCTGCTAAAGCCACCACCTCTCTTTGTGTGACTCAGACACACCATTCGTCGTGGTTCACCTCAGACATGTGGCGTCTAGTGCCCTCTTTTACATTTTGCTTAACACAGAGAGAGAGAGAGAGAGAGAGAGAGAGATCAGGGGGTTAATCAGGGAGTTAATCAGGGGGTTAATCAGGGCGTTGCGATCGGTCGCCAAGCACAGCTGAGTGGATTCACTTGACGAACAATAGGGCGTACTTCAACCCTCAACTCCTGAATCCTCCCTTTTTTTTAAACACGAACGAGATATAAAGTGATGACAGGTCACTATGGCGATGGTATCTCAAAGAGGTCTTATTTATGGAATGAGGATAACCGTCTAGAGTGGGGGGGGAATGCACACCTGATCAGCACGATATCAAACAGCGCTCTGGTCTGACCCTCCCCCTCCCTGTTCCAGGTTAAATACAGCCCCAACTGCAAGTTCAAGGAGCGCATCGAGGAGAACGGCTACAACACGTACTCCTCTCTGCGCTGGAAGCACGGCGGCAGGCAGATGTTCGTGTCCCTCAACGGGCGGGGGAAGCCGCGACGGGGTCACAAGGCTCGCAGGAGGCATCCCTCCACCCACTTCCTGCCCATGCTCCCCTCGTAGCCCGACTGAACTTTAGCCCGGCGGACCTGGTCGGCTGAACGTCGCACCTCTCGATAGTGTCGCTAGTAGTGATGATGAAGGTTGTCCTATCGTCTTTATCGTTTTATTCTTTCCTCCTGTGTCTCGTACGTGTACCTTGGTTGGCTTTTTGGTAATATGTAATGTGTGTGTGTGTGCGTGTGTGTGTGTGTGTGTGTGTGTGTGTGTGTGTGTGTGTGTGTGTGTGTGTGTGTGTGTTGTGTGTGTGTGTGTGTGTGTGTGTGTGTGTGTGTGTGTGTGTGTGTGTGTGTGTGTGTGTGTGTGTGTGTGTGTGTGTGTGAGTGAGAGAGATCATGGCACAGTTAGGGTTGGTATATCAATGTTTTAAGTTATTTTTTTCCATTGACCCCCTTTTAGTAAAGAAAAAAAAGGTCTAATAATATGACATTATCCAATATTATAGAGTTAAAGTGAACCTGAGGTTTTTTTCTGTCCAATACTTTTGTTTGTTCTCTATTCAAAATATATTCAAACTTGAATATAGCCTCAGTTGGATTCAGCATTCAGAATCTGTTCTGAAAGACTATACGATTGTGACGATCAGAGTTGTGTGATGAATCGAGCTTTCCAGGCTCGACATCAGCAAAGAGTGATCTTTCATTTGCTCCAAACGATCGATCACACAATCCAACCAGAAGATCCTACGGTCTGCATCATCCGAATCATCAAATCAATCCCTAAGCGGAAGGGAAAGCTCCAACACACACGATCGATCGGAGGATGCAAGAGGAGACAGCGGAGACCACTGCAACTGCAAACGTTTCCAGACGGACCTTACACGGAGTGGTACACCTCCGGCAAACGTCTCCTCCTTCGATCACAGAGACGACGGTGACACAATTGGGCACCGGTGATGTCATCACTGGGGTAGTTTGAACCTGATGCGTGCTGAGTGTGGTCGTCTTTAGCACGCGCTTCCTCTCACCTCCAGCGCTCAGCAGATCACACATACGTGGCCGCGGGGGGCTGTAGGAAACAACCGTCCCTTCGTCCACATCTGGTTGATGCCGTCGGTTGAAGATTCAGCAGAGAGCTAATGCGTTATCCTATTAAAAGCGTTTTGTATGCATTATAGAGGCAGTAGATAAAGAACTCGACACGTAGTTTTAAGGTTATCAATTACTTTCTTATGTATGCGGTAGAGTCTGGATGTCTCTTTTTTTGTCAGGTTGTGCTAACATTTCTTCAACGAAAACGTTGTTGCAAATAGAACCTTTAATATATTTAAAACTTTTGTACTGTATAATTGTTTGAAGCCTAATATTATTGTCTACTTTGTGTATTTAGTCCTGATAAAAAAAACCCACACACACACACTCAAAACAACCCAAATTGTATTATTGTCCATATCCAGCTCAGTTTGTATGTTATTGAAATTTGATTATTGATAAAGGCTAAATTAATTACTGGTGCAATTTACTTTTTGGCCATTGACACTACTTATATAAGGCTGGATAATCAAAATGTACAGTTAAAAGAAACATTTCCATCATGCACATAATTTGAGGGCCTTGACTCAGGCTCAGTCTGGTAAAAAAAGAACAATAAACATGTATGAATTACTTGTGTCGTCCCTAACATTCATAACAGTGCCACTTGTTGCAGTTGAAGAGGACCTCAGACATCACAGTCCTTATGTATATCATGATGTCCCTTCTGCTCATTGTCATGGAAACACAGAGCAGCAGGAGTGTCACACACAGCGTAAAAAGACTGACTAGTAATAAAAAAGCTGGTTCTACATCGCTGCATGTCGGTATCAGAGGTTTGACATTTGCAATTTATATTATTAGTACGGTATGAATGCATTTGAATTATTTTCTCTTTCAAATCAGAAGGGTTACAACCGCGCAACGTAAAATGTATGGAACCACACATTCTGAGGGTAACCATGAACTCAGTTACTAGCAACTGCATTCCAATCCGGTCTATATTGAAACTCTACTCCAAAGCCAACACAGAGTAATCCTATTTTCAACCTGTTCTCTTGATTGTCACGATGTCCTCCACCTTTTCTTCTCTCCTCCTGACTCTTCCACTTGCCAAGAATCTCTCCTTTCTTCTTGGCCTGGAGGTGAGACTGAATGTTGATCTCTGGTCCAGGGGCAGCCAATAGGAGCCTGTAATTAGCATTGTTTTACCTCTGTCCTGTCAGTGCGCTCGCCAGCAAAACAAGAAGAATCCTTTGGCAGTCCCAATTGGAAGCCGCTGCCTTTGATCACGCAGAAAAAGGAAAAACCCAAATACTGTGCAAAATCAACCTGGAATGTCCTGCAGATACCACGGTAAGGCCAATGGATGAGGACAGCCAATCAGTGAACATCTAATCCTGGGTAGACGTGTTTACACTGTAAGCACAGGTGTTGTTGTGAGTGCAGTTAGCATATGGCTGTGGACAGGTGTACGCGAATGACTCAGAGACAGAGTTGTGAAAGGTTATCGAGGTTTCACGTGGATATCATTTAGAAGATTTATTTTACAAGCTTTCAAACAAACTGGTCATTCGCAATATTATAATCATATAATAATAATATAATAACATTAATGATTAAATAACCATCTATGTGTTTTGGAGGATAAATCGGCAACAGCAGAAATATGCATTAGCTGTGAAAACAAAGAATACCCTCCACTTGAACTGCGAAACGGCGACTGCAAGACCAAAACTGCAGGAGTCCTTAGCAAACGTGGACAGAGCCGGGGGTCATGGGGCCCACTGGTTCTCACTGACCACCCACCCATGAGCTCCGGTATCCCCTGTGAAGTCAAAGTCTCTCAGTTACGGAAAGTAACTGTGGTGGGTGGGAAGGAAAGGAAGGAGGGAAGGAAACCAAGGAAAGATGGAAGGACTGAAGAGAGAAAGGAGGGAGGGAGGACCTGAAGGATGGAGGGAGGGAAGGAAGGAAGGAAGGAAGGAAGGAAGGAAGGAAGGAAGGAAGGAAGGAAGGAGGAAGGAAGGAAGGAAGGAAGGAAGGAAGGAAGGAAGGAAGGAAGGAAGGAAGGAAGGAAGGAAGGAAGGAAGGTAGGTAGGTAGGTAGGTAGGTAGGTAGGTAGGTAGGTAGGTAGGTAGGTAGGTAGGTACAGGAGTTGAGGGAACAGTGGTTGTGGTTGTGTTGGGTGGGTGGGCCCTGGAAGAGCCCAGGACCACCGTAGATCGATGGCAGACCCTCCACTATCCACAGGCCCTTGCTAATCCTGATCATTTGTCTGCCATTTGTTCAGGGGCCAGAATTGCGAGACCCTGAAATAAGGATCAGACCTCGTTCTGTGACAGAAAACCACGTTGTATAATGCTAGCGGCCCAAGACAGATGTGTTTGAGGTTTGTGTGCGTGTGAGTTGTGAGTTTATGAGTGTGTTATCATGTTTGGCCCACCATCTAGCTCCCTTGCGCTCTTATTGTGGGTTTGTGTTTGCGTCCACGTACGCCTGTGGGTTTGTTGGTGGAATTACACGGAATTACACTTCTTAGTGTGAGAAGAGAAATGTATTTGTTTCCAAACCACAAGCACGGATGTTAAAGGCATGCAAAATTCAGCCACACAATCCTTTTCTCATCACTAGAGGTGGTGAGTGTGCGTGTGTGCGTGTGCGTGTGGTGTGCGTGTGCGTGTGTGTGTGTGTGCGTGTGTGTACGCATAGATTGGATAAGATAAAAACCCCAGAGAAGTCTGTCATTTGAATCACGAGGATCTGGGCATCGGGTAATGGTTACAAGACAAACGTTGTACCCTGTAGGCATCTAGCTAGCTTCTACCAGGTGTTATCCATCCTGAGAGCCCGAGGTCGTCATGAATCATGATAAGGGTGATGAATACGAGGTAGGACGTCTAGTGTGA
>OLKM01000997.1:60181-90181 GCA_900291075.1 Melanogrammus aeglefinus | reverse complement strand
CCCTCCAAGCATCGTGATTCCTCAGGAACAGTTTCATTTCCAAGGAGGTCTTATTTGGGGCCATCCCCAGATGGATCCTGCTCCTCAAGAGCCACCCCCCTCCACTGGGTGGTCTTCTGAACAGATGACGTCCTTCCTGTCTAAAGCTGCACCGTTTGCATCTGTGAAGGCCCCTCGTTCAGGAAACCACTGGACTACAAACACATGACTTCAGAGACGTTGCCCCTCATTCCGGAAACCATTGGACTACAAAGACATGACTTCAGAGACGTTGAATAAACCTGGGACACATTTTGGAGACGCCAAGCATAATCCATCACCAATGTGGGACGCCACTGAAGAATGTTGTACATAATTTATGTCTCTGGAGACATTGGTTGTTCTGGGTGCCCTGGCAGGAGAGCTGGGGGTGGATGATGGAATCTTATTTGGCATGAGGTTTTTACCCTGCATGATTGTTTGGCCTTTTATGGCTCAGTGGTGTGTGTGCGTGTGTGTGTTTGGGTTTGACATGAGATGGATGATTTTTGAGCATCGCTAGGGTTCTACTCTGTGTGTCTCCCACACACACCTGGCATGGGGTCATACGTGTGTTTGGTTCCATCTGGCATGGGGATCTACGTGCGTGTCCTGGTTTCTGTGTGTGTGTCCGGCTTGCTCTGACAGTGATAATGTTCATACGGGAGTCTGTGTGATTGGCTTGGGATATTGGATTGGTCAAATAAATCCTACCTGATGGACGGCCACACGTTTACCTGAGGGCCTCCAGTAGACATGAAGAGCCCTGAGCGACGCTCCGGAGCGATATCCAACACACTGGGCAGGAAGGAGAGTATCCAAATCAAGTGTAAAAGGATGCAAGCAGCGTGTTCAGATCAGTGACTTCAAACTAGGACTACACCAATCAGGATCAATGGAGGATGGACACCTAAAGGAATTCCACAAGGAGAGTCTGAAGTTGGAAAGGGACCTAAATGGGTATTCAAGATGACCTTCAGACCTGTAATAAGACGGCTCTTCCTACCTGGCTGGATTGATGGAGAGCCCTGTGGATCTTGTCTTGCTCTCAGTTGCACGTCTTCTCAGGCTGTACTGTATTTGTTTCAGACGGAACTAGTTGAACGATTGGTTCCCTTAAATCAGAACCAATCTGGGAACTCCAACTAGTGCCTCTTCGAGCTGAAGTTGTGCTCTTCAGCTGAGGAGGTAAGGAAACCTTCACTGGGGCTTCAAGGTGTAAAGAGGAGAATGTTTCAAAGTGTTCCATGGTACTCTGATGAAGACCGTTTTGTGTTCCACTGGCTGAGAGGAAGAACCCTCACATCTTCCTCTTGGCCTTTCTCCTCTGAGAATCCTGGCGCCATCTAGAAGGATATTCCAGCTCATGTAACTGATGTCACGACAGATTCTCAAACACTTGGTTTCTCCTGAGGGGTGTGTCTATAGAACTGAAGACTTCAGACGGCACTGTATCCCAGCATGCATCTCTGCTCACTCAGACCACACCCCCATGAGTAGGATGCAACACTCTAGTGATGGAGATGTAGAGTTTTATAAGTAACGAGGGAGCAGACAAAGGTGATTAGAACACAATGGCATGTCAAGTCTGTAAATCTTTAAACCATGAAGATGGTTGGATAGTTCAGGAATTGGGCTTCTTTTTATTATGGGCAGTCCTTTCACTCAGATGCCCACATCTCACTAGACCTGTATATGTGTTGGCTGGCTGGCATGATTTGCTGTTGGTGATGAGGCGGTCAGGGTTACTTTGCAGGGCTATGGTCGGCTCTCTGTGAGCTCAATGTTTAGGTTTGCTCTGTATGGTTTGTACCCTGAATAATCTAGATAATTGTAAAATGTAGACATGGTTTTGTATTGAATGATTTTAGGTTTAAAGTTGTTGTGGGACGTACATGGTAGTTTGGTTCTTCGTACGGTTTTGAGTGATATAACTTGTACACACTGGGTGCATAATAATGTAAAGGTACACTGAATAGTAGTAATGACCAACAGCAACAAACAGATCACATCAAGGTAAGTCTGTTGGCTGTGTTTTAATGAAGACCATCGCTGGACTTCAGGATCTTCCTCCGTTCAGCTCAAGGTGAGGCGCTGGTTCTGTTTTTTCTTTGGTTGGTTCCGGCTGGAATGTTCGGATTCCAGTCGGACGGTTTGTGCTTCCCGCCGTGGAAGGTTCAGAGTGCGGTCACTTGATTTAGTCCCAATGGTTAGCATAGAACGTTGTAGTCTTGGTTGCGCCGTACTTTTAACCACGTTGACGTGACGGGACTCTCGCTGCGTACAAAACCGCGTTCTACTTGCGGGCCCATTTTTGACGTCAGTGAAGGCTGAAAATCATTTCAAGGTCGAAGACATTTTGACATTTCTTCAACGGAACCCAGCACCTGAATATGGCTGAGTATGTTTGATTTAATATCGATACTGCTTAGTGTTCTTTGTTACTTCAGCTTTTGTACGTTCTAAATACCTGCTGTCATTAATTGCCACAGAAGTTAAACCCTATCCAATGGAATGACGTTAAACAACGACTTTGGTGCAGAGTTACCAACTGGATAATATCAAAGCTAAAATAATGGCCGTCCTTACCACATGTTACAGTAGAAGATACTCTAGAACTGTACAAGGTTAAAAAGGTAACATGTAGTTTGTCCCAAGGTGCCTGCAGCCTCCTCACCCAGAGCAAGTCCTCCACCTCCTCACCCAGAGCCAGACCGCCACCTCCTGACAGAAGTCCTCCAGAACAGGTCAGTGCTCTGGTGTATTAGTAGAGTCTTCTCAGGTCGGTTTCAATGCATGGCCTGAACCACTTCTTTAAACTTGTGGACTGCTCTGTCTTCATTCCCAAAAATGGGACGCTCATGTCTGTCCTCTCAAGTCTTTTCTAGCCTTGAGTTATAAAATAATAGTTCAATTAATTGTGTAACTCAGTTTCGGATGAGTCAATTAAGTTTAAATGCTAATATAAACCTGCTGCTGTAGCTGAAAGGTGAGGCTGGGGACCAGAGGCTTGTGGTGCCAGGATGGACCGGAGACTGAGGCTGGAGACCAGGGGCCTGCAGTACCGGGCCAGAGGGTAACCATCACCAAGCTCATCTGAAACACTAAAATCCACAGTAGTTTAGGTCTGGTTTTGATCATTTTATGACTTTAAATCTGTGCCAAGCTGTGATTTGGGTTAATTCCTACGGGGTTATGTAAGAGTCATATGAGCCATTATTTTTACTAGTGCTGCTACGACCATAGTGGATGAATGCTGAAATATGTTTAAATTTGTCTTCCATTTTACAAGTGAACCTCAGATGCAGGAGGTGGGGTGTGTTGCATCCCCAGGTGATTTACTGCTGAGACCAACTCTGTTTGTAACCAGACCAGGAATCCATGGCTGAAGGAGCTGTTGGAGGAGCCGTGCTGAAGGAGCTGATGGAGTCGTGCTGAAGGCCCTGCCTGGTGGAGGAGCTGGTGGAGGCCCTGCCTGGTGAAGGACGTCTGTCGTGGGGTAGATGGAGCTTGACTCTAAAGTGATCATCACACTCACTGCCACTTCTCGTAGAATACTGCTACCACAAACTACCGGCGTTTGTACCATATATACCAGACGACTACATCTTTTTTACCACATGTTGAAGCAAGAATTCCGCTGTTTGTTCCAGACCAGGACTCTGTCTGAGGAGAGCTGATGGAGGAGCTGAGATGCTGGAGGACGACTAGGAATCAACCAACAAGGATTCCTCGTAAGTTTGTATTTACTTACATGGTTGACTTAAAGGGCAAAATACAGCTGTTACTTTGACATGCGTTAACCAACTACCGCTGTGTTTTCTTACTAGAATGTGTTTCTGGAGCGGAGGCGAGCTGGTAGGGGAGTCGTGAATCTGGAGGATGACCATCAGTCTACCAACAACGATTGTAAGTTTGTATCAACCTAACAACAAAGTGGAAATAAAGGGCTTAAAAATAAGACGACCTACATGTTTGTTACCAGACGTTAGGGCCAGACTCGCGCTGTTTGTTCCAGACCAGGACGCTGAGGAGAGCTGATGGAGGAGCCAAGACTCTGGAGGACGACATCACTCTACCAACCAGGATCCTCGTAAGTTTGCATAAAATAAACAGAGTGGACTTGTTGTAACGCAGGATTAGTTTGTCCAGTACAAGTTATGGCATACTACTGGGGTTGGTTACCAGACAAACTACAGCTGCTACTTTGTTACGTGCCATAAGAGCCCAACTACTCCTGTGTTTGTGACCTTACATTAGAGCCCAACTACTCCTGTGTTTGTTACCTTACATTAGAGATAAACTACTCCTGGGTTTGTTACCTTACATTAGAGACAAACTACTCCTGGGTTTGTTACCTTACATTAGAGACAAACTAGTCCTGGGTTTGTTACCTTACATTAGAGACAAACTACTCCTGTGTTTGTTACCTTACATTAGAGACAAACTACTACTGTGTTTGTTCCCTGGTTCAACTCTTAAACCAATGTTGCGGGTTCAAGTCCTCAGAACAGTGATGCGTCCTTAAGCAAGGCGCCCTAAAGCCTGCCTGCTCCTTAATGACTTTGGTTCAGATAATGTTGCATCTTTTGAATATTGAACCTAATCCATGTCCTTGTTTGGGTCCGGGCAGACATACCTGAGCTGAACCTCACCTGATCCTGTTTGGTTGGGGGTAGACACACCTGAGCTGAACCCGCCCTGATCCTGACATCCTGCTGGTCCCGTCTCCTCAGTTCATCTGAGCCTCATCCTCCAGACGACCTGCTCAGCTAAGTGGTCCGAGGCTGATGGATCAATAACCTCCAGTGGGAGTGACCTTCTTGACCCCACATGAAACCGTGTGCTTCCACACGCCTTTCCCTCACGTCTGTCACTAACCTCACTACTTCACTATTCTCTACTGCTTCCTTCTCTGTGGTTCAAACCTTTATACTGAAGGCGCGTCTTCCTACCCTCAGAGGGTTAAGCGTTAGGGTTGAGAGTCAGGGTTTAGAGTCAGGGACAGAGCTGGTCAGGGAGACCTGCTTTTACACAAACCTCTTCACTTGCATTCGGAATGGTGGTGACATTTTGAAAAGATTCATTTGGGAAAATGTTTTCCTCTGCTTTCCTTTACAAAATTGTATTAAACTTCTGTCAAGTGTTTGTTCCAGACCAGGACTCTGGTTCAGAATCTTTGGTTCAGATAATGTTGCATCTTTTGAATATTGAACCTAATCCATGTCGTTGTTTGGTCCGGGCAGACACACCTGAGCTTGAACCTCACCTGATCCTGTTTTGGTCGGGGGTAGACACACCTGAGCTGAACCCGCCCTGAACCTGACATCCTGCTGATCCCGTCTCCTCAGTTCATCTGAGCCTCGTCCTCCAGACGACCTGCTGAGCTCAGCGGTCTGAGGCTGATGGATCAATGACCTCCAGTGGGAGTGACCTTTTTGACCCCACATGTTACCGTGTGCTTCTACACGCCTTTCCCTCACGTCTGTCACTAACCTCACTACTTCACTACTCTCTACTGCTTCCTCTTCTTCTTCCTTCTCTGTGGTTCAAACCTTTATACTGAAGGCGCGTCTTCCTACCCTCAGAGGGTTAAGCGTTAGGGTTGAGAGTCAGGGTTTAGAGTCAGGGACAGAGCTGGTCAGGTAGACCTGCTTTTTACACAAACCTTCTTCACTTGCATTCGGAATGGTGGTGACATTTTGAAAAGATTCATTTGGGAAAATGTTTTCCTCTGCTTTCCTTTACAAAATTGTATTAAACTTCTGTCAAGTGTTTGTTCCAGACCAGGACTCTGGTTCAGAATCTTTGGTTCAGATAATGTTGCATCTTTTGAATATTGAACCTAATCCATGTCGTTGTTTGGTCCGGGCAGACACACCTGAGCTGAACCTCACCTGATCCTGTTTGGTCGGGGGTAGACACACCTGAGCTGAACCCGCCCTGATCCTGACATCCTGCTGATCCCGTCTCCTCAGTTCATCTGAGCCTCGTCCTCCAGACGACCTGCTGAGCTCAGCGGTCTGAGGCTGATGGATCAATGACCTCCAGTGGGAGTGACCTTCTTGACCACATGTTACCGTGTGCTTCTTCACACCTTTCCCTCACGTATGTCACTAACCTCACTACTTCACTACTCTCTACTGCTTCCTCTTCTTCTTCCTTCTCTGTGGTTCAAACCTTTACACTGAAGGCGCGTCTTCCTGCCCTCAGAGGGTTCAGCGTTAGGGTTGAGAGTCAGGGTTTAGAGTCAGGGACAGAGCTGGTCAGGGAGGACTGCTTTTACACAAACCTCTTCACTTGCTTTCGGAATGGTGGTGACATTTTGAAAAGATTAATTTGGGAAAATGTTTTCCTCTGCTTTCCTTTACAAAATTGTACTAAACTTATGTCAAGTGTTTTTGTTTATATTAAAATCCCACATTGACTTCTACATGTTTGGTGCGGTTCATTTAATTGTCCTTTAACTTAATGTCAAGCACAACTCCTGCAATACATTTAATATACATGATTGTTATTCAGCAATGTTCACATAATCCATTTTGTAAAAATATGAAACCTCCAAATTACTACTAAATTCAAGCCTATTCATGTATTTAACAATGTACATACTGTCCCCGCAGGCCATTCTCATGTTCATCTAGAGCACTCGTCAACTCCAGACGAACCTCGTTTGACGTCAATGTACTATAGCTACGTTGGTTCAAACGGAAAATGTAGTTTGGTGTGAGACTTTTGTGACCACTGTTGTCGCAGAGGGAGCTGTCATGCACCTTAATGATATAGGAATGTGTGTATTTACGTTTTAAAAAATGTTCATGTGCTGGTCTAGTTTGTCTGCAAATAACTCTGACTCCAGCAACAGGATTGGTCGAAACATTTGAAGTGAAATAAAAGCCCAGTTCACCAGATCTGAGGTCAGTGCGGTCAGATTTTGGATCATGTATTGAGTGAACGACGTCTGAGCTAAAGATCCTAAATTTATTCTGGTGGGGGCTAAATCTACCTCAGTTAAACTCATCCCAGAGGAAAGGATTAAACACATTTTGGTTAGTCTCTAGCTCTTAATTTGGGAAAATGTTTTCCTCTGCTTTCCTTTACAAAATTGTACTAAACTTATGTCAAGTGTTTTTGTTTATATTAAAATCCCACATTGACTTCTACATGTTTGGTGCGGTTCATTTAATTGTCCTTTAACTTAATGTCAAGCACAACTCCTGCAATACATTTAATATACATGATTGTTATTCAGCAATATTCACATAATCCATTTTGTAAAAATATGAAACCTCCAAATTACTACTAAATTCAAGCCTATTCATGTATTTAACAATGTACATACTGCCCCGCAGGCCATTCTCTGCTACAACAACACGTTCAATCCACCAACCCGTCTCACGTCAATGTACTATAGCTACGTTGGTTCAAACGGAAAATGTAGTTTGGTGTGAGACTGTTGTCCAGCAGAGGGAGCTGTCATGCACCTTAATGATATAGGAATGTGTGTATTTACGTTTTAAAAAATGTTCATGTGCTGGTCTAGTTTGTCTGCAAATAACTCTGACTCCAGCAACAGGATTGGTCGAAACATTTGAAGTGAAATAAAAGCCCAGTTCACCAGATCTGAGGTCAGTGCGGTCAGATTTTGGATCATGTATTGAGTGAACGCGTCTGAGCTAAAGATCCTAAATTTATTCTGGTGGGGGCTAAATCTACCTCAGTTAAACTCATCCCAGAGGAAAGGATTAAACACATTTTGGTTAGTCTCTAGCTCTTAAAGGATAAATATTTTTTTTATAACTCAATCTTTTTATCTGAGTTATAGACAACACTGTAAATGCAGTATTATGTATTATATTATCCATGATTTAAATTTTTTATCCTGTCCAAGTCCAAGATTCTTTGAACTTTATTTTCTTTGTTACTATGCTGTTGCATGTCTAAGTTAATAGATGGCAGTTTGAGCTAAATAATGCAGTTCTGAACCACTAAAGTGATGAAAGGAAAAAAAGATTTGAACTATAATAATGAATTTGAGGTATATTCAATTTCCTTTGGGTAATTTTCACCAAAAAATTACCATCTTTCCCCCTTTTTTTTGTACTTGCACATTTACTGAAACACATTGTGTTTTGAGCCCACCAAAAGAAGCTCTTGCTTCACCACTGGTCAACATTAATTTAAATTAGTTATATTTTCTCTTTGTCTTTTTAGGGAGTTCAAACTGTATTTGGCTAATAGCCAAAGACTTTAATAATTATGGTTATTGCAAACAATAATACATCTGAAGAAGATTAAAGCTCTGAACTTTGGGGGTTCAAATACTCTGGCCATTTGATACGTTTCTACAAGTCCTATGATGTGGGGCCAAGCAGCGGGTCTGGCGAACAGAATACCAATTTGACCGGTTCCCACAATAGACCACGTCATATTATATTTGTATTTCTTAGGTTGTATCTTTTATCTTTTCTGTATGTATATATGTTTATATATACAGTATATATACAGTATATATGTTTATTTATATATTTTATTCTTAATATTTGTGTATGCATATCTGGAGTTCGTGACAAAAATAATTTCCCCCTGGGATTATTAAATTATCAATCAATTAAGCAAACTTGAGAAACTTGTCTCAAAACCACTATTCTTAATAGTCACAACTGGGAAACATAAGACCCTTTGTCATGTTCCATCACGTATCATGTATATCATTGGGACATAATACCGCAGAGAACAATGGCCGTTTGTCATGTTCCATCACGTGTCAAAAATATCATGGGGACATAGGGCCATAGGAAACATCAGACCATAGGAAACCCAGGACAAATAGGGCTCTTTGTCAGTAGTGCAGCACGGTCTCTGTGGTTCAGAGCGGACGTGTTGCGGAGTGTGGTCTACAGGCATTACTTTGCCAAACTTGCGTGACCACAATGGTCAGGTTATATATAGAGCATCTCAACCACCTTGTTACACATCACGTTTACGCCTGCTGCGTGCCATCGTGATTTTTCCCTTACACAAACTCCTCTTCATTGTGCTGGCATGTTCAGTGCACAAACGTAAGAAGATTTTATAACAATATATTATGGCAGACGCCAGAGAGGAGTGAGGGGAGAGGTAGGTCTGGCAACCTGCTGGCTCCACCCCCAGGCCATGCCGTGTTCCAATACCCGTACTTCCATGAGTATACTTACAGGAAGTACACTTTCTGCACTATCCGTACTCACTTGAGTACACTATTTTTTCAGATGTGAGTGCTGTTCCAAATCGAGTACTCTGTGGTGCACTTACCGGAAATGACGATTGCGGGTATTGGAACACGGCAATGGACTTCCTCCAGTTAACGAGGCATGCCTGAAGGCCATTAAGCTGGAGTGTGTGCAGGTAAAAGGGAGAGCAGTGCCGTGTTCCAATACCCGTACTCTCCGTACTTACTAGCCAAAATTTGAGTACACAGTACGTTCCAATTCAGATCCGGCGAAAAGAAGTACACTTCAAGGACCCGGATTTCGTACTCAAAACGGGCTAATCGTGAAGTGTGGATCGAAGGACACTCTCCGTACTCAACGGCAGCCATCTTAGCTACGTAGCGGAAGAGGCGGAGCCAGGCTGAGCGCTCAACTCGAAAAAATAATGGATACCGAAGTGACAGCGCCTGCAGCTGCGGCTGTCGCAATCGTCATTTCCGGTAAGTGCACCACAGAATACTCGATTTGGAACAGCACTCACATCTGAAAAAATAGTGTACTCAAGTGAGTACGGATAGTGCAGAAAGTGTACTTCCTTTAAGTATACTCATGGAAGTACGGGTATTGGAACACGGCACAGGTTGCCACAAGCCGGAAATAGGGCAGGAGCTAGGACTAGCAAGCTAGTTGGGAAATTAACAATAGTGCAACAGTAATCTGCATTATCCCAAAATGTACCTGACATATTATAATGTATATGTTTGTGTATAGCTTTATTTTTTACCTACTCTCTGTTTGTTTACCTCTGTCTGTTTCTCGTTCTTTTGGGTTTTTTGTTTAGACTCCTCATTCGTTTGTCTTTCTTTCGTGTCTCTTGTTGAACTGAGATGATCTCACTCAGGTGGTTAGGAGGCCCGTCTGAAACCGACAGAGCAGAAGAGAGAGGGAGAAGGTCGCAGGCCAAAAAAAGCAGATGTGTGGTTTGCTGTTTTGGAAAAAAGAGGCCGACTTCGGTTTACTATCATTTTCCACTCAAACTAAGTCGGAGTGGGATTCCTGTGAGTTGCACAAGGTGATGCCGAGCCTATGACATCTGGCGTTTGACGTAATGTACCCATCTGGCATTCAATTTCCATATAAGATGATTTAAACGACCAGTTCTCGGTGGTGGACCCTGACACACACACACCAACACCAACATCTGTCTGCCTTGTTCTGGGTGTTGTGTGTTATTTTCTGTTGACACTCTTGTCGCGTTGAGTAAAGGAAAGTGGGAGGGATGGAAAACAATGAGGGATGGGCGGGGGGGGGGGGGGGGGTGTATGTGGGGAGGAGGCAGGATTGATGAGACAATGTTATCTTCTCTTCCTCCATTGAGATCTGCTTCTTCGTGAGTGCTCCAAAAAGGAGCTCAGATGATCTGATAGGAGGCCACGGCAGGGAGCCTTTGAAGACGACAATGGGAGAGTCAAGCTGGGAGGCGTGTCCCAGAGAGAGATACATGGACATAAGCAAATTAGTGTCTATTCAGAAGAAGCCAGTGGCAGGACCCTAAGGTCATCCACATGATATCACCCCCTTCTGTGTGCCTCTATACACATAGCGAGAGAAAGGGAGGGAGAAAAACAGAGGGAGAGGGCACGTCTAATAACGGTGACTAAAACCAGATCAAGCGAGCCACATCCAGACCAACATGGGATTTACTACAGGTGCCCGGAGGAGACAATTAGCCCGGACGCTTGCCAGCGCCTTCATGAGTGAAGTGGTCTAAAGGCTGCTTATGTGGGCTTACTCTCTGCGTCCCTCAGTAAACACAGGCCATCACTAGGACGCTGTGTTGTTACAATGCGTACATCTGGAGTGGGGGGAGAACCTCTACAGCTGCAGACTAACAGCGTCTACGTAACGCCCAAACACAGAGTGGTATTCAAAGCAGACGGATCCTATGCAGGCGAGGCCAGCGTTGTTATGCAGGAGGGCAGAGGATGAGAGGGCCCACTGAGAGAAAGGAGTTACTTCAGTGTCACGCTCTGATCCACTCGAGTCAACATGAAAGTCTTTTCGAGGGCAGGATTCCCTCCGAGGCTGTGGTTGACTTGTGCAGGCGGCCTGAAAGCAGGACTCCACATCACACCTCTTGTGATGATAGCAGCGAAAAAAATACAAGAACATAGAAGACAAAGCATTACAATCCATGCTTTTTCTACTATGACTATGACTACAAAACACTACAACGACTTCTACTACTGCTACTACTGTGATGACTACATGCTATGACTTCCAGTATTACTCCACAGGATGCCCATGGTCTTGTGTCTTGACAGACACGTGATGTCTTAAATGGAATAATGCGTCATTCACTGCCATCCTCTCAAGAGCCATTGGTGGTCTGGTTTCCTAATCGCTAATGAAATAGCTTGATGGGGAAACTCCCATAGCAAGAAGATGATTCTAATGCCAGACTCTGTCTCTCTCCCTCTCTCTCTCCTCTCCTAGTCCAAGGAAGGCACGCTCTTTGGATGGATGGGTATGCTACCTGGTGACAACACTGTCTCTCGGGGGGGGGGGGGGGAGGGAGAGGGAGAGGGGGGAGAGAGAGGGGGGGGGGGAGAGAGGGGGAGGGAGAGAGAGAGAGAGAGACGCACGCACAGGGGTCCCAAAATTATCCAGCACCAAAACATGTCTGTTACTATTGAAGTTTGTGTGTGTTAGGGGGGATAATTATCTGCCCCCCCCCCTCACCCGCCCATCTTCCAACTGTTGTTCACACATGTAGGCTTTTTTCCCCCTGCTAAAGCCACCACCTCTCTTTGTGTGACTCAGACACACCATTCGTCGTGGTTCACCTCAGACATGTGGCGTCTAGTGTCTCCTTTTACATTTTGCTTGAGAGAGAGAGAGAGAGAGAGAGAGAGAGAGAGAGAGAGAGAGAGAGAGAGAGAGAGAGAGAGAGAAGAGAGAGAGGAGAGAGAGAGAGAGAGAGAGAGAGAGAGAGAGAGAGAGAGAGAGAGAGAGAGAGAGAGAGAGAGAGAGAGAGAGAGAGAGAGAGAGAGAGAGAGAGAGAGAGAGAATCAGGGGGTTAATCAGGGGGTTGCCATCGGTCGCCAAGCACAGCGGAGTGGATTCATTTGACGCTGTAAACCGAACAATAGGGCGTACTTCAACCCTCAACTCCTGAATCCTCCCTTTTTTAAACACGAACAAGATATGAAGTGATGACAGGTCACTATGGCGATGGTATCTCAAAGAGGTCTTATTTATGGAATGAGGCTAACCGTCTAGAGTGGAGGGGAAAGACAGCTGATCAGCACGATATCAAACAGCGCTCTGGTCTGACCCTCCCCTTGTCGCTGTTCCAGGTTAAATAAAGCCTACCGTGTTCTTTGGAAAAAGGTACTCAAATCAAGATCGCTTTTAACCCACTTTTATTTGGTAAAGGTTTAGTCTAGTTTCTATGAAGCAAAAGGAGAGGAATTGTATTATGCACGCGTGGAGGTACGCTTAGCTGTGCATCTGTGGATGCCCTGCCTGGAGTGTTCTGGCCTCCTGGGATATATGTTGTGACTTTAATACGAGGCAGGCGTGGAACTGAACAGGCGCTGAACTCCCGCCTTCTGGATACCCGTATGTGTACTCTGTGCTGATCCCTTTCGGCTATATGTTGGCACACTGCAACTTGGTTTGTGGCTTGGTGCTGAACTCTGGTGGCTACGTGCGGGAATCACACATATTTTTGTGGCCTTGAGCGTCGGAACTTCTCGGATACTTGTCCCACTCGTGTCTTTAGAATTGGCACATGATGAATGGCTTCCTGTATGAGCTGGACGCCTCCCTATGCTTAGAATCCCTCCTAACCCTGTGTTCACACCAAACGCGACGGGGCGACAAGATCCCATACAAAGTGAACGTAGAGACGCGTATCGGGCGAAATTTTCGCGAGAGAAATCTGGCGACAAATTTTGATTTGTCGCGCCACACTTTCGCCGTCTTCTGGCGAGCGCGTTCACGTGGATTTGTGGCGCGACATATTCGCTTGCGAACGGGTGACAAATTTCGCGTTTGGTGTGAACGTAAGGTTACGTTCACACCAAACGCGAAATTTGTCGCCCGTTCGCCGAAGTTTTGTCGCGCCACACATCATAATCTGTCGCTGTGCAAGTTTTGTCGAATTTGTCGCGCCACACTTGACTCCAGGTCCTCCATTTCACAACCATGTCCGAAATAAGCATTGCATGTCTTTACCTTTTTAAAGACAAGCATTTAAAGACAAAAGCATTTAAAGACAAGCATTTAAAGACAAGCATTGCATGTCTTTAGCTTGAGTGGGAAGTGAACGCTACGTCACTCAAGGAAGTGAACACTGATTGGCTGTAATCACGCGTCATCACGCAAAATTCGCGTCAAAGTTGAAAAATTTGAACTCGAGCGAATATGTCGCGCCACAAATCCATGTGAACGCGCTCGCCAGAAGACGGCGAAAGTGTGGTGCAACAAATCAAAATTTGTCGCCAGTTTTCTCTCGTGAAAATTTCGCCCGATACGCGTCTCTACGTTCACTTTGTATGGGATCTTGTCGCCCCGTCGCGTTTGGTGTGAACACAGGGATGAGTTTCTCGAATACCTGGGTGCCTCCAAGGGCTCGGGATCCCACTCTAGGGTGAGAAAGAAGCCTCTCTAATCGCCAAGGACACATGTGGCCTGTTGGGTATGAATGTGTGAATTATGTCACAAGCCCCCACTGCAAGTTCACGGAGCGCATCGAGGAGAACGGCTACAACACGTACTCCTCGCTGCGCTGGAAGCACGGCGGCAGGCAGATGTTCTTGTCCCTCAACGGGCGGGGGAACGCTCACGGACGGTAACACAATAGGGCGCCGGTGATGTCTCTGGGGTAGTTTGAACCTGATGCGTGCTGCGTACGGCAGTCTGGATATCTCTTTGTTTTTGTTAAGGGGCGAACGTGGGGACCCAAGCGCAGGACACAGGTAGGCAGAGACAGGGTAAAGGGAATGGGTTTATTGGTAGGCAGGCGGGTAGTCAGACAGGCAGGGGTCCGTTAACAGACGGGCGATCAGACAGTCAGGGGCTTGGCACAGGCGGGTAGTCAGACAGGCAGGGGTCCGTTAACAGACGGGCGATCAGCCAGTCAGGGGCTTGGCACAGGCGGGGTAGTCAGGCAGGCAGGGGTCCGGTAACGAGCAGGCAGGCAAGGATTCGGCGGCAGACGGGTAGTCGGGCAGGCAGGGGTTCGGTAACGAGGAGCTCTAGGTAGGAAGAGAAAAGGTTACCAAGGAGGACGGGCTATGGAACTGAGCCTCGAGAATGCTGGTAGGACCGATACTACCTAGATAGACGTAACGACGAACTGGCGCCGGCTGGTAGGAGATCCCCGACTGAAGTAGGAAACGGTGATTGGAGATTGCCGACTGGTGTGAGAGGGGAAGGACCACTGGCGTCAGTAGCCACTAGATGGGGGTAGTGGACCGCGTAGCAGGGCGCAGCGTGACAGTTTTGACGGGTTGTGCTAACATTTCTTCAACAAAAATGTTGTTGTAAATAGAACCTTTTAAATATATTTAAAACGTTTGTACTGTATAATTGTTTGAAGCCTATTGTCTACTTTGTGTATTTAGTCCTGAAAAAAAGAACACACACACACACACACACACACACACACACACACACACACACACACACACACACACACACACACACACACACACACACACACACACACACACACACACACACACACACACACACACACACTCAAAACAACCCAAAGTGTATTAATGTCCATATCCAGCTCAAGTTGTATGTTGCTGTAAAATGATTATTGATAAAGGCTAAATTAACTAATGGTGCAATTTACTTTTTGGCCATTGACATTACTTATATAAGGCTGGATAATCAAAATGTACAGTTAAAAGAAACATTTCCATCATGCACATAGTTTGAGGACAGTAAACATGTATGAATTACTTGTGTCGTCCCTAACATTCATAACAGTCCCACTTGTTGCAGTTGAAGAGGACCTCAGACATCACAGTCCTTATGTATATCATGATGTCCCTTCTGCTCATTGTCATGACAACACAGAGCAGCAGGAGTGTCACACACAGCGTAAAAAGACTGACTAGTAATAAAAAAGCCGGTTCTACATCGCTGCATGTCATTATCAGTGATATGACATTTGCAATTTACATTATTAGTACAGTATGAATGCATTTGAATTATTTTCTCTTTCAAATCAGAAGGGTTACAACCGCGCAACGTAAAATGTATGGAACCACACATTCTGAGGGTAACCATGAACTCAGTTACTAGCAACTGCATTCCAATCCGGTCTATATTGAAACTCTACTCCAAAGCCAACACAGAGTAATCCTATTTTCAACCTGTTCTCTTGATTGTCACGATGTCCTCCACCTTTTCTTCTCTCCTCCTGACTCTTCCACTTGCCAAGAATCTCTCCTTTCTTCTTGGCCTGGAGGTGAGACTGAATGTTGATCTCTGGTCCAGGGGCAGCCAATAGGAGCCTGTAATTAGCATTGTTTTACCTCTGTCCTGTCAGTGCGCTCGCCAGCAAAACAAGAAGAATCCTTTGGAAGCCGCTGCCTTTGATCAGACAGCAAAAGGAAAAACCCAAATACTGTGCAAAATCAACCTGGAATGTCCTGCAGATACCACGGTAAGGCCAATGGATGAGGACAGCCAATCAGTGAACATCTAATCCTGGGTAGACGTGTTTACACTGTAAGCACAGGTGTTGTTGTGAGTGCAGTTAGCATATGGCTGTGGACAGGTGTACGTGAATGACTCAGAGACAGAGTTGTGCAAGGTTATTGCTTCAAATGTGAATAAGAGGTTTCACGTGGATATCATTGAGAAGATTTATTTTACAAGCTTTCAAACAAACTGGTCATTCGCAATATTATAATCATATAATAATAATATAATAACATTAATGATTAAATAACCATCTATGTGTTTTGGAGGATGAATCGGCAACAGCAGAAATATGCATTAGCTGTTAAAACAAAGAATACCCTCCACTTGAACTGCGAAACGGTGACTGCAAGACCAAAACTGATTGCAGGAGTCCTTAGCAAACGTAGACAGAGCCGGGGGTCATGGGGCCCACTGGTTCTCACTGACGCACCCACCCATGAGCTCCGGTATCCCCTGTGAAGTCAAAGTCTCTCAGTTACGGAAAGTAACTGTGGTGGGTGGGAAGGAAAGGAAGGAGACAAGGAAACCAAGGAAAGATGGAAGGACTGAAGAGAGAAAGGAGGGAGGGAGGACCTGAAGGAAGGAAGGAAGGAAGGAAGGAAAGGAGGAGGAGGAAGGAAGGAAGGAAGGAAGGTAGGAAGGAAGAAGGATAGGAAGGAAGGAAGGAAGGGAAAGGGAAGGAAGGAAGGAAGGTAAGTAGGTAGGTAGGTAGGTAGGTAGGTAGGTAGGTAGGTAGGTAGGTAGGTAGGTAGGTAGGTAGGTAGGTAGGTAGGTAGGTAGGTAGGTAGGTAGGTACAGGAGTTGAGGGAACAGTGGTTGTGGTTGTGTTGGGTGGGTGGGGTGGTGATGGGGTAGGAGGCCAACTAACAACTTTAAAGTGCATATAGAACTTACAGACTAATTGTGTGTGTTGTGTGCCTCTCTGTGGCCTAGGGGCCCCGGAGTGGCCCTGTATGTTCTTACTCAGACCGAGCGGGCCCTGGAAGAGCCCAGGACCACCGTAGATCGATGGCAGACCCTCCACTATCCACAGGCCCTTGCTAATCCTGATCATTTGTCTGCCATTTGTTCAGGGGCCAGAATTGCGAGACCCTGAAATAAGGATCAGACCTCGTTTTGTGACAGAAAACCACGTTGTATAATGCTAGCGGCCCAAGACAGATGTGTTTGAGGTTTGTGTGCGTGTGAGTTGTGAGTGTGTTATCATGTTTGGCCCACCATCTAGCTCCCTTGCGCTCTTATTGTGGATTTGTGTTTGCGTCCACGTACGCCTGTGGGTTTGTTGGTGGAATTACACGAATTACACTTCTTAGTGTGAGAAGATAAATGTATTTGTTTCCAAACCACAAGCACAGATGTTAAAGGCATGCAAAATTCAGCCACACAATCCTTTTCTCATCACTAGAGGTGGTGAGTGTGCATGCTTGTGTGAACACAAGTGTGTGTGTGTGTGTGTGTGTGTGTGTGTGTGTGTGTGTGTGTGTGTGTGTGTGTGTGTGTGTGTGTGTGTGTGTGTGTGTGTGTGTGTGTGTGTGTGTGTGTGTGTGTGTGTGTGTGTGTGTGTGTGTGTGTGTGTGCGTGTGTGTGCTAGACTTGTAGTCAAGACCGCCTTAACCAAGACCAAGACACTACCAAGACCAGAGGGTATCAAGACCGAGACCAAGACGAGACCAAGGCCAAGACAGACTCAGTCAAGACCAAGACAAAGTCGAGACGAGACCGAGACGAGACCAAGACCGAGGTCTCGTCTAACAAAAAAATAAAATAAAAAATAAAAAAGCTAGTGAGCTAGTCTTACCCCATAACTTGCATCAATAGAATAAGAGCAGCATACTGGGGTAAGAGGTTCAGTCCCAGTTTAAATTCAATTTAAGAAGGTATTATTTCAACTACAGACAGAACAGTGCAGAGACAGAGCTTGTCATGTTTTCGTAGACTGGGTGAGATAAACTATGTATAGCAATTTGCATGACAGCTGTTACTGCACTATAAGAGGATTGAGACTCCTTTGTCTGCTGTTGAGGGCTGATATTACTGACTGACTGGTACTAACTAACTGGTCCAAAAGTCATCTGATAAAACAGCTAACACCTCCAACAGCTATGGGAAATATGTAACTAATTACAATTATACTTAATTTGTAGATGAAATTGAAGATACACAATTATAACCTTGCCAGAAATAGATTAAGCCTGTGAAGTCAAAACAATGTGATATGCAGATGTTATTTAAATGTCAATGGTCACATTTATTTAGTTAAACAACTCCATTTTAAATAAAATACAGCAAACAACAATGACTTGCACACATGTCACATGAATCAAATGCAAACTACAAATCCGAAAGGCGAAACAATTTAATGTTGCATTATAGAATATTATGTTTGGTATCATAGACATTATTTGCTGCAAATCTCCCGACCCCTATGTCGACCGGAGACCGCAAGACCAAGACAATGAGACCAAGACAAGACCGAGGGATCCGAGACCAAGACAAGACCAAGACCAAAGACAGTCGAGACTGTGACAAGACCGAGACCACGTAAAAGTGGTCTCGAGACCGGTCTCGAGACCAAGACCGGTCTCGAGACATCCAACTCTAGCGTGTGCGTGTGCGTGTGTACGCATAGATTAGATAAGATGAGATAAAAAAAAAACAGAGAAGTCTGTCATTTGAATCACGAGGATCTGGGCATCGGGTAATGGTTACAAGACAAACGTTGTACCCTGTAGGCATCTAGCTAGCTTCTACCAGGTGTTATCCATCCTGAGAGCCCGAGGTCGTCATGAATCATGATAAGGGTGATGAATACAAGGTAGGACGTCTAGTGTGAAGTGGAAGGAAGTGAAACTCACGCAGACTTCCCGCAGTCTAGAAGGTTTATATAAAATACCTTCTTTGTCTAACGTTGAGCAAAGGTCCATATCTGGGGTATTCCAAGAGCATCTCGACATCCTGACACTGTTGTGTGCCTTCGTGATGAATCGCTTAAACAAACTCCTCTTTATTGTGCTGGCATGTTCAGCGCAACAAGGTAAGAATATTTTATGACAATGTGAATTATTCTTTCATAAATAATAGAATAGACTGTATTTTTGACCTTCAAATTACATAATTAATATTTTTAATAAATACAATATTAACTGAATTTGGTACATATTATGAAATGTATATTTGGTTTATTTTCTGGCTTACTAATTTTAATGACAAATGTTTTTGTTTTTCCCGTATCAGCACTTGGAGGTACAATTATTAACGGGAGAGAAGTCCTGGCAAATTCATTGCCGTACATGGCTTCTGTGCAACACAATGGGAAACATCTCTGTGGCGGATTTCTAATTAAAAAGGACATTGTACTTACTGCTGCCCACTGTGACAGAAAGTAGGTGAAATGTTCCGACGCATGCAATTAATGATCGGAGGGAAATATTTGAATCACACATATTTGTATGGGAATGTATGTGTATCCAAGATATTAATAATTTGACTTTATTTTTTAATCAGCGTGTTGACAGTTGTTCTGGGAACGAATGATCTACGCAAGGTCAAGAAAACAATGAGATACTACGTTGAAAAATGCAAACACGCAGCCTATAACGAAGTTTCAAAAACGAATGACATTATGATGCTCAGAGTGAGAGCATACTTTTCCTACTTTAATCCAACATCATATATTTGGTATTTTGTGTAGATAGGTTGATTTGGGAACATTTTTACCATTGAAATGAATAATTGTAATGCTTGTTTGTTGGTTTTTAGCTGTCAAGAACATCACAAATAGAACCAATTCAACTTCCAGATGACAAAATGAAGATACAAAGTAGCACCCAATGCCTTGTAGCCGGATGGGGTTTCATCAAAAGTGGGGGCCCTGGAGCTGAGAAACTTAGAGAGGTTGATGTGACTACTATTGATCAGAAGACTTGTCAGCGGGAATGGCAAAAACTCCCAGCCAAAACTATCTGTGCAGGTGGATACAAAACAAAGAAAGGTTTTTGCCAGGTATGTAAATTCCATTTAGCATAAATCAAATATGATAACAGATTCTTTGGGTGAATTATTATTTTTTTTGATTTGTTTCAGGGGGATTCTGGTGGACCTCTTGTATGCAATTCGACGGCTGTTGGAATAGTATCATTTACCGGCGATACCTGTGACTACCCACATCTACCTAATGTCTACACTGACATAACAAAGTTCCTGCCATGGATTAGTGACCCCAAACCAAAATGCAATGTTAATTAGTGTGGATTTTTATATATATTCAAGCTAAATGTGCAATGCTGTGTTTTCCAGATTGTTTGAAGATGTAGACCATATGCTATATAGTTTCATTATATTCCAGTTGTATCAGGCAGTGCTTCTTAACAATATTCAATAAACTTCCTCCACATCAAACCCTTTTATTTTCTGACTCAGCATCATCATAGAACACCAATAAAAGGTTCTCAAATAAATGGTTAATGCGATCCATATAAATTGATCAGTCAGGGCAAAAATAATCTCAGGCATGGATCTTGTCAGAATAACCAACCTACTCATCCAACGGCTGAATGGGTTGGTTTGCATTTGCAGCATGCCCGTGGAACCCCAAAATCATTGCTGCCGCGCGTTAACATTATCCAAAATCTCCATCTGCTGGAATATCTGAAAAAAGTTCCATTTGGAAAAAGTGTTCCAGAACCACAATCATATATTCCAATCACCTAGAGTTGGTGGAGTATCAAATTAAATTCAGAGAAATATTCAAGAAAAGATGGACGTTGAACTTGAGAAATATGTTATCCAAAGTCCCAGTCTACATTCTGTGGTGATCTTTGGCTGCTGGCTATCAGCAAAAGACCAAAGTATGAATGCTAAAGGATAGTTTCCCATCAGGCTACGCTTTGTGTATGGAGTATCCCAGAGTCTAATGACAGATTTAGATGGCTACTCTACGGAAGTAGCCATCACATGGAACGGCCATTAACTTTGTCAACACCAGGGGCGATTCTAGGTTCTGAATTTGGGGGGGGCTCAGCGCCCAGGAAGCCACAGGGGTAGCTGAATCTCTGAAGCTAAGCAGGTAAGGGCTTGGTTAGTCCTGGATGGGAGACCAACTGGGACCACTGAGTTACTGCTGGAAGTGGGGTCAAGTGTGGGCCAGTAGGTGGTACTCTTCCCTCTGGTCAAAAATATCAATCCCAGATGCCCCAGTGCAGTGACGGGGACAATGTGCTGTGGAAGGTGCCGTCCTTCGGAGGAGACGTAAAACCAAGGTCCTGACTCACTGAGGTCACAAAAGTTCCAAGGGCACTTATCGCAAAGAGTAGAGGATTCCCCGGTGTCCTGGCTAAAACTCCCCAACCAGGCTCATTCTATCTGGCCCCCTAAACATCGCCCTGTATAATTGGCTTATTCATTAATTGTCTAAGTCAATAGATGGCAGTTTGAGCTAAATAATGCAGTTCTGAACCACTAAAGTGATGAAAGGAAAAAAAGACTTGAACTATAATAACGAATTTGAGGTATATTCAATTTCCTTTGGGTAATTTTCACTCACCATATTTCCCCCTTTTTTTTTGTACTTTTACTTTATTTATTTTTGGTACTTTTAATTTTTTTTCTTTTTTACATTTACTGAAACACATTGTGTTTTGAGCCCACCAAAAGAAGGTCCAGCTTCACCACTGGTCAACATTAATGCCCAAATGCTCCCCTCGTAGCCAGACTGAACTTTAGCCCGGCGGGTATGGTTTGCTGAACGCTGCACCTCTCACTAGTGTCGCAGTAGTGATGATGAAGGTTGTCTTATCGCCTTTAAAGTTTAATTCTTTCCTCCTGTGTCTCCTACGTAATAAGTATGTAAGTAAGTACAATTTAATCATAAGGCACAATTAAAACAGTTTTCACTGGCCAAAGTCCCGTACATGGTGCATAAGGCATATAAAAGAACACATACCACCTACATAGACAGTATATGAAAAACATAAAAATAAACAACAAATCATAACATGGGAGGAAAGGCCATAGAGAAGAGGTGTGTTTTGAGCCTAGATTTAAAAATGGTGACGGATGGAGCCTCCTCATTTAAGGCGGCAGTTCGTTCTAAAGGCGGGGGGCAGCCAAAGCCCTGTCGCCCCTCTGTTTTAATCTAGTGCATGGAACGTGCAGGAGACCCATACTACATGATCTAAGGGACCTGGGAGCTGAGTGGCGGTGGATGAGCTCTGTGATATAGGGCGGGGCCAGGCCATTAAGGGCTTTAAAAACCATAAGTAGGGTTTTAAAAGGAATTCTGTGCTGGATGCAGGGCTCCAGACTAACATTTTTCACTAGGAGCACAGTGGCCCCTAACTTAAAATTTTAGGGGCGCAAGCAGAAAATTTAGGAGCGCACACCGAAATCAACTTGCAAAGTTTTCCTATAATGTTCACTGTATTACTGATAAATACTTTGACAA
The DNA here is from genome assembly GCA_900291075.1 of Melanogrammus aeglefinus. Lineage (NCBI taxonomy): Eukaryota > Metazoa > Chordata > Actinopteri > Gadiformes > Gadidae > Melanogrammus > Melanogrammus aeglefinus. The sequence goes on along the minus strand of OLKM01000997.1, from coordinate 67,798 downwards.
TAAATGCAGAAACTACAATCTTATAAATTCATATTTTATTGTGCAACAGTTTTAACATTAACCAGTTAAACAGCTTAAAAATACCAAGTGAATATTTATCCTGTGCTGACAATAACAGAACAAGTTTTAGACACATAACTTGTTGCCTAAACACTTCCTAGAAAAGATGTTTCAGACTTGGCACTGTGTTTGGTTCAATTGTGTCATGTTTTAACATTATGTTTAACGTTACTTGGTAGAAAGTACGAGCTGATAGTCCGCTTCGCAGCCATTTTCCATTGTTTTGATGCCGGTATGTGAAATCTGTGGATTCACGCGATAACTCCAAAGACCCGCCTCTTTTCACATTAGCCTATCACAGTGGTCATTCACCCCCCCCCCCCCCGCTCTCACACCATTGGCCAGCCGTCTCCTTTTGGAGTAAATGTCGCTTAGCAAACCAGCTCATTTTTGCATTACCGCCAACTAGTGGACTGTAAGTTTGTCAGCAAAAAATAAATAAATAAAAAAATAAATCGGCAAATTTACTTGTCGCGCATGCGCGAGTAGATTAAAGATTTACTCGCACTGTCACAGATTTTGGTCGCAAAATGCGACCATTTGGTCGCAGTCTGGAGCCCTGGGATGGGAAACCAGTGGAGGAAAGCTAGGATGGAGGCTATATGATCTCACCTTCTGGATCCAGTCAGAAGCCTAGCTGCCGAGTTCTGGATCAGCTGAAGGCGAGAGAGGAGTGATTGAGGGAGTCCTAGGTAAAGGGAGTTGCAGTAATCCAGCCATGATGTAATGAAGGCGTGTATTACTTTTTCCAGATTGTGAAATGATAAATGGGGTTTCAATTTAGCAATGACTCTGAGCTGGTAAAAACTGCTCTTGTCACAGCAGCAATTAGCTTGTCAAAGCTAAAATTCGAGTCGTAGATGACACCCAGGTATCTGGTGCGGGGTTTGACGTAGGGGGCGAGAATACCTATGTAGGTCGCGCGAGGGGCTTTAGATTTGGAAGGGCCAAAAATAATGATTTCTGTTTTGTCATTGTAACTTTGGAGGAAGTTACTTCCCATCCAAACTTTTACCTCCTCAAGGCTGTCAAGGAGGGTCTGGAGCGAGTCCGCAGTTCTGAGAGGAAGGTATAATTGCGAGTCATCGGCAAGTGAAATGAGATGTTATGCTTCCTGATTATGTTACCTAGAGGGAGCATGTATAGGCAGAAGAGGACAGGGCCTAAAATGGACCCCTGGGGGACCCCACAGGACACAGGGGCAGAGGGTGAGGAGAACTGGCCGATAGACACTGCGAAAGACCTATTGCTAAGATTAGAGGAAAACCATTGAAGAGCTGTGCTACTTATACCAACCCACTGCTCTAGGCACGACAAGAGGGTGTTGTGGTCGACAGTTTCAAAGGCGGCACTGAGGTCTAATAAGATCAAAATGGCATTTTCTCTAGAGTGAGGAGCCGATCGTTCTTTACTTTCAGCCACGCTGTCTCAGTGCTGTGACGTGATTTAAAACCTGGTTCGAAGGGTTTTAAATAAAAGGTTATTTAGAGACAGGGCAGTAGTTTCTTGGAAAATTTGCATCCAGGTTATGTTTTTTAAGCAGTGGCAGGAAAACCGCATGCTTAAAACTTGCTGGAACAAAACCCCTGATAAGGCAAGAGTTGTGGATGACCTGAATACTTAGGCTGATGGAGTCAAACGCGTCTTTCATTATTTGGGAGGGGACAGCATCGTTAGGAGAAGTTGAGGGCTTTATGACCCTAACAATGTCCCTCAGTTCCTCTTGTGACACTGGTAGGAAATGGTCAAAAAGAGATGAACGCCTAAGGGATGCAGGGGAGTGACTGGTGATGAGGGGGTGAAAGACGTGTACGTTGGTTTGCTGTTGGTTGTGCGTGTGTGTGTGTGTGTGTGTGTGTGTGTGTGTGTGTGTGTGTGTGTGTGTGTGTGTGTGTGTGTGTGTGTGTGTGTGTGTGTGTGTGTGTGTGTGTGTGTGTGTGTGTGTGTGTGTGTGTGAGACAGATCACGGCACAGTGGGGGTTGGTTTATCAATGTTTTAACTTATTTTTTTCATTGACCCTTTTAGTAAATAAAAAAAAGGTCTAATGATATGACATTATCCAATATTATAGAGTTACATTGAACCTCAGGTTTTTTTCTGCCCAATACTTTTGTTTGTTCTCTATTCAAAAAGTATATTCAAACTTGAATATAGCCTCAGTATATGATTGTGACGATCAGACTCAGAGTGTGTGATGAATCAAGCTTTCCAGGGTCGACATCAGCAAAGAGTGATCTTTTATTCGCTACGAACGTTCAATCACGATCAACCATCCCTAAACGGAAGGGAAAGCTCCAACACACACAGCTATCAGAGGATGCAAGAGGAGACAGCGGAGACCACTGCAACTGCAAACGTTTCCCAACGTCGCCACTCGGAATAGCCAATCAGAAAGCGACAAGCTGCACACAGACAGACCTTACACGGAGTGGGACAGTGGCAAACGTCTCCTTAATCGATCACAGAGACGACGGTAACACAATAGTTACGGTAACACGGTGATGTCATCACTCGGGTAGTTTGAAACTGATGCATGCTGCGTTTGGTCGTCTGTAGCACGCGCTTCCTCTCACCTCCACCACACGCAAATCACACTTACGTGGCCGCGGGGGCTGTAGGAAACAGCAGTCCCTTCGTCCACATCTGGTTGATGCCGTCGGTTGAAGATTCAGCAGTGAGCTAACGCGTTATCCTATTAAATGCTTTTTGTATGCATTATAGAGGCAGTAGATAAAGAACTCAGAATGTCGTTTTAAGGTTATCAATTACTTTCTTATGTATACGGTAGAGTTTGGATATCTCTTTTTTTTGTCAGGTTGTGACAAAAAACAGAAATGTTCTTCAACAAAAATGTTGTTGTAAATAGAACCTTTAATATATTTAAAACTTTTGTACTGTATAATTGTTGGAAGCCTAATATTATTGTCTACTTTGTGTATTTAGTCCTGAAAAAAAAAACACGCACACACTCAAAACAACCCAAATAGTATTATTGTTCATATCCAGCTCAGTTTGTATGTTACTGAAATTTGATTATTGATAAAGGCTAAATTAATTGCTGGTGCAATTTACTTTTTGGCCATTGACTATAAGGCTGGATAATCAAAATGTACAGTTAAAAGAAACATTTCCATCATGCACATAATTTGAGGGCCTTGACTCAGACTCAGTCTGGTAAAAAAGAACAATAAACATGTATGAATTACTTGTGTCGTCCCTAACATTCATAACAGTCCCACTTGTTGCAGTTCAAGAGGACCTCAGACATCACAGTCCTTATACATATCATGATGTCCCTTCTGCTCATTGTCATGGAAACACAGAGCAGCAGGAGTGTCACACACAGCGTAGAAAGACTGACTAGTAATAAAAAAGCTGGTTCTACATCGCTGCATGTTGGTATCAGTGGTTTGACATTTGCAATTTACATTATTAGTACGGTATGAATGCATTTTAATTATTTTCTCTTTCAAAACAGAAGGGTTACAACCGCGCAACGTAAAATGTATGGAACCACACATTCTGAGGGTAACCAGTAACTCAGTTACAACTAAAAATACCCTCCACTTGAATTGCGAAACGACGACTGTAAGACCGAAACTGTTTGTGGGAGTCCTTCGCAAACGTAGCCAGGGCCGGGGGTCATGGGGCCCACTGGTTCTCACTGACCACCCACCCATGAGCTCTGGTATGCCCTGTGTAGTCACCATCTCTCAGTTACGGAAAATAACTGTGGTGGGTGGGAAAGAAAGGAAGGAGGAAAGGAAGAGCGGAAGGAACCAAGGAAGGTTGGAAGGGTTGGGGGCTTGTCACATTTGTCCTGCATACTACGGTGAGGGTTAGGATATCCGGGTTCCGGTTATACCGTCGATATTTACGGTAAGGGCATGTCGCACACAAGGTGTGTCATCCTCTTCTTGCAAAATTCAGCCACACAATCCTTTTCTCATCACAAGAGGTGGTGAGTGTGAATGCTTGTGTGTGTGTGTGTGTGTGTGTGTGTGTGTGTGTGTGTGTGTGTGTGTGTGTGTGTGTGTGTGTGTGGTGTGTGTGTGTGTGGTGTGTGTGTGTGTGTGTGTGTGTGTGTGTGTGTGTGTGTGTGTGTGTGTGTGTGTGTGTGTGTGTGTGTGTGTGTGTGTGTTGCATAGATTAGATAAGATAAGATAAAAAAAAACAGAGAAGTCTGTCATTTGAATCACGAGGATCTGGGCATCGGGTAATGGTTACAAGACAAACGTACCCTGTAGGCATCTAGCTAGCTTCTACCAGGTGGTCATCATGAATCATGATAAGCGTGATGAATATGAGGTAGGACGTCTAGTGTGAAGTGGAAGGAAGTGAAACTCACGCAGACTTCCGCAGTCTAGAAGGTTTATATAAAATACCTTCTTTGTCTAACGTTGAGCAAAGGTCCATATCTGGGGTATTCCAAGAGGCATCTATGACAGCCTGACACACTGTTGTGTGCCTTTGTGTGATGAATCGCTTACACAAACTCCTCTTTATTGTGTGCTGGCATTGTTCAGCGCAACAAGGTAAGAATATTTTATTACAATGTGAACTATTCTTTCATAAATAATAGAATAGACTGTATTTTTGACCTTCAAATTACATAATTAATATTTTTAATAAATACAATGTTAACTGAATTTGGTACAAATTATGAAATGTATATTTCGTTTATTTTCTGGCTTACCAATATTAATGACAATTCTTTTTGTTTTTCCGTATAAGCGATTGGAGGTAAAATTATTCACGGGAGAGAAGTCCTGCCAAATTCATTGCCGTACATGGCTTCTGTGCAATACGATGGCCAACATATCTGTGGTGGATTTCTAATTACAGAGGACATTGTACTTACTGCTGCCCACTGTGACGACAGGTAGGTGAAATGTAGAAATTATCCAACATGCAAGTGCACATTAATGCTGGGAGGGAAATATTTGAATCACACATTTTTATGGGAATGTACGTGCATGGACGCAAATTTAATACATTTATATTTAATTTGTTATTCAGGGAGCTGACGGTTGTTCTGGGAACCAATGACCTCCACAAGGTCAAGGGGAGAACAATGAGATACAAAGTCGAAAAATGTAAACATCCTAACTATATAAACGTTTCGTCTGGGAATGACATAATGATGCTCAAAGTGAGAACATACTTTTTTCCTATAACTATCCAACATCTTTAATTTGTTATTTGGTGTAGATATGTAGATGCATACAAAATATTTTGCTTGTACAACCAAATGTTTTATTTTTTTTTCCTCCGTACCCTTGAAATCAATAATTGTAATGCTTGTTTGTTGGTTTTTAGCTGTCAGGAACATCACAAATAGAACCAATTCAACTTCCAGAATGCAAAATGAAGGATAACAAAAGTAGCCACCCCAATGCCTTGTAGCCCGGATGGGGTTTCATCAAAAGTGTGGGGGGCCCTGGAGAGCTGAGAAACCTTAGAGAGGTTGATGTGACTACTATAATGATCAGAAACTTGTCAGACGGGAATTGGCAAAAACTCCCCAGCCAAACAATATCTGTGCAGGTGGATACAAAACAAAGAAAGGTTTTTGCCAGGTATGTAAATTCCATTTATCATAAGTCCACTTTGCTAACAGATTGTGAGTTATTTTGTGTTTTAGATTTTTTCCGGGGGGATTCTGGTGGACCTCTTGTATCCAATAAGATGGCTTTTGGAATATTAATTTAATAACAACCGTACCATAGATTGACAACAAAACTTTTTCAATTGATCTGACTCCCATCCAAGTGTCTGTGTTGCTAAGGCCCAGCCTTGACGCATTGTGGTGTGAGCCGGGATTTAGCCGCTCTAAGATCTCCAGGGTGAATTTGATTTATTATTTTTACAGGGTTGATTCCGGAGGACCTCTGGTGTGGCGGGCAAGATGGGCTGTTGGAATTGTATCGTTTAATCTCGAGAAAAATTATTGTGACTTACCCCAATCTTACCTAATGTCTACACTGAACATAAAAGAGTTCCTGCCATGGATTTAGGGAACCCCAACAGGAATGCAAGAATGATTAGTTGTGCATTTTTATCTATTCAATCAATAGATTAATTAAATGTGGCAATGCTGTTGTTTTTTCCAGATTGTTGTTAGAAAGAATAGACACATATGGCTATATAGTTTCATCATTATATTCCAGTTGTATCAGGCAGTGCTTTCCTTCAACAATATCAATAAAACTTCCTCCACAGCAAACCCTTTATTTTCTGACACCTCAGCATTCATCATCAGAACACCAATAAAAGGTTCTCAAATAAATGGTTAATGCGATCAATATAAAACTATATCAGTCAGGCACAAAAATAATCTCAGTCATGGATCTTGTTGTCTTTTGGGTTTGCATTGGACTAGGCAGCAAGCCTGTGGAAGCACCAAAACCCTTGCTGCCGCTCAATCTTTATGTGTTCCAGAACCACAGTCGTATTATTAAAATCACAGAGTTGGTGGAGCGTCAATAATAAAGTGCAGAGTAAGATAAGATTCAAGAAAAGTTGACAGCTTAACGTGGGAAATTTGGTAACCAAAGCCTAGTCTACCTTCGGTGGGCGATCTTTGACTTGCTGGCTCATCAGCGAAAGACAAAACGTATGGAAACAAAAGGATCGTTTTTTCAATTCAGGCCACGCCCTGTTTATGCAGCGTCCTGGAGTCTTATGGCAGAATTAGATGGCTTACTTTTACCACACTGGGTGGTTAAAGTAGCCATCACAAGGAAGGGCTTTTCACTTCGTCAACATTAAATGTCCAAAATTAAATATTTATATTTTTACTTCGTCTTTTAGGGAGTTCAAAACAGTACTAAAAAGGCTTTCAGTTCGAAACATTTGGCTGAAAAGACGGAAAGAAGGCGTTGCAGGGGCAGCTAAGGAGTATGAAAAAAGAAAAAACCAACCAGACTTTCTGCGAGAAGAAAGGCGGCGAGAGAAACTTGTCTCAAAACCACTATTCTTGATAGTGTCACAACTAGGAAACCACATTTCCGGCAAAATACAATACGGCACAAACGTTTGTGAAAGAATACAGCAAGGAAGTGAGGGGGGCAGAGGTAATAAATAGGCAAGAGGACGGTAGCAGAGGTGCAGACTCAGGATTACCATTTCACCAGTAGAAACTGGAGGGCTGAACTCAATCATAGGGAGGACAAACATGTACATTGATGCCTATGAGAATGCCTGTGGATACGTTTGGATGTCTGCTTTTATTCTTGGGAAACATTCTAGTAAAATGGTGATTGTAATAGCCGCATTAGTTAAGTTTGCATAGTGCAGGTTTAGCTTAAAAACAGATAAAGAGATGACGGAGTAGAATAAGTTAAAGGAACCACATTGAAACAATATGCAGGGTCCTCTTCAAAGGAAGACCATGAGAAATCATAAAGTTGAAGATCTTCCACCGAACACGTGGAGTCAGATAGGGTGCGCACAGAGGTCTCTGTTGTCAGAGAGGGAGACGTGTTTGCTGAGTGTGGTTGAAACATAGGCATTACTGTGCAACAACTCGCACGACCACCAATGTCCCGTCATCA
>OLKM01000997.1:39055-60156 GCA_900291075.1 Melanogrammus aeglefinus | reverse complement strand
AGAGGTGCGGACTCGGATACCATTCCCAGTAGAATGGAGGGCTGAACTCCTCATGGGGAGACAAACATGTAGCAATACATTGATGCCTATGAGAATGCCTGTGAATTACGTTTATTCTGTTATTCTTGGGAAAACAAAAATGGTTGTAAACAGCTGCATTAGTTAAGTTGCATGAGTGCACGGTTTAGCTAAAACAGATAAAGAAGACGGTAGGAATTAAGTCAAGGAACCACATTGAAACCAATGCAGGGGTCCTTTCAAAGGAAGACATGAGATCATAAATGTGAGATTTCCACCACCGACACCGTGGAGTCAGATAGGGTGCACCAGAGTCTCTGTGGTTCAGAGAGGACGTGTTGCTGAGTGTGGTTGACAGGCATCTACTGTGCAAACTTCGCACAACCACAATGTTCACCGGTCATCCGTAAGTTCCAACCTCCTCTTCACACAAGAGGTCGTATTACGTTAAAATCTTGGTTATATTGAAGAGCATCTCGCCCTCCTTTTTGACAGATCACTTTTCAGAGTGCCTGAGTGCCAACGTAATGTTTTCGCATTACACACACTTCCTCTTTATTGTGGCTGGCATGATTCAGTGCAAAAAGGTAAGAAAATTCTTATAATATATACCTACACAGTATTGATCGAATAGATAATACAACCAATTTATTGTGTAGCATTCATTGATTGAGAAATTACCAATAGATACAACAGTTATCTTGCATATATCCACCAATGTAATATACAGATCTATAATGATTGTTTGTGTGTGGATTTAAATTCTGCCTTCGAAAACATTAACTCTTTGCTTTCTTTTAATTTTAAGCACCTTGGAGGGGAATTATTTTAAAGGAAAGAGAAGTCCGCCAAATTCATTGCAGTACATGGTTCTGTGCAAAACACCGGGAAACATTACTGTGGCGGATTTCTAATCGAGAAGGACATTGTACTTACTGCTGCCCACTGTGACAGAGAAGTAGGTGACATGTAGGAATTTATCGGACACCTGTAAGATGTATAATGGAATATTCAAATATTTGCTTTTTTAAGAGATAATAATATTATATGAATGGCTGCTTTCATCACTGTTATTCAGGATTTGACTGGTAGTTTTGGAACCAATGACCTCCGCGAGGTCAATGTGAGAGCACAATGAGATACAAAGTCGAAAAAATTTTAAACATCCTGGCTTATTTTAGCGTTTCGTCTGGGAATGACATAATGATGCTCAAGTGAGAACATACTTTTTCTACTTTTTTATCTTATATTTCTTATTTCGTGTTGATTAGTAGATGTATACCCAAATATTTTTGCTTGTACAACAAAATGTTTGATTTTTATTTTTTTATTCTCGTTACCCTTGAAATCAAAAATTGTAGCTGTCAAGACCATCAAACAAATAAAACCAATTAAACTTCCAAATAAGAAGATGAAGATCATACAGAATAACACCAACATGCCTTGTAGCCGGATGGGGTTTTTATCAAAACGTGGCGAGGCTCTACTGTTGCTAAACTTAGAGAGGTGGCGAAGTGCGCTACTATTGACCGGAGGACTTGTCAGCGGGAATGGGGAGCTCTCCCAGACAAAACTATCTGTGCAGGTGGATACCTAACGGAGAAAGGTTTTTGCCAGGTATGTGAATTCCATTTATCATAAGTGACTTGTGTAACAGATTGTGAGTTATTTTGTGTTTTCAGATTTCTTTGGTGGACCTTGATCCATAGATGCTTTGGAGATGTAATTAATAACAACTATACCATTGATTGAAAACAAAACTTTTCAATTGATCGTGACTCCATCAAGTGTGTGCGTGCTAAGGCCAGCCTTGACGCAAGTGGTGAGCGAGGATTTAGCAGTTCTAAGATTCTCAGGGTGAATTGGATTTATATTTACAGGGTGATTCCGGAGCCCGGTGTGCGCAAGATGCTGTGAATTGTATCGTTTAACTGGAAAGAATGTGACTACCCAAAAGAACCTAAATCTAAACCAAATCGACCCAATGTCTACACTGGCATAAAAGAGTTCCTGCCATGGATTAGGGACCGCAACAGAGAATGCAATGTTAATTAGTGTGCATTTTTATCTATTCAATCAATAGATTAATGAAATGTGCAATGCTGTGTTTTCCAGATTGTTTGAAGATGTAGACCATATGCTATATATAGTTGCATTATATTTCCAGTTGTATTCAGGCAGTGCTTCTTAACAATATTCAATAAACTTCCTCCACAGCAAACCCTTTTATTTTCTGACAGTTCATCATTAGAAACACCATTAAAAAAGTTTCTCAAATAAATGGTTAATGCGATCAACATAAACGCAAACAGTCAGGTTGCAAAAATAATGTCGGCCATGGATCTTGTTGTCAGAATAACCAACTGACCCAACCAACGGCTGAGCGGGTTGGTTTGCTATGGACTAGGCAGAATGCCTGTGGAAGCCCAAAGCCATTGCTGACGCACATTAACATTATCCAACATCTCCATCTGCTGGATTATCCGGAAAAAGCTCCATCTTTATTCGTTCCAGAACCACAGTCATGTATTCCAATCACCTAGAGTTGCTGGAGCATCAAATAAGGTTCAGAGAAATATTCAAGAAAAGATGGACAGTTATACTTGAGAAATATGTTATCCAATGTCCCAGTCTGCATTCTGTGGGTATCCTTTGCTGCTGGCTATCAGCGACAGACAAAAGTATAAAAGCTACTGGATAGTTTCCCTTCAGGCTATGCTGTGTGTATGGAGCGTCGCCGAGTCGAATGGGCAGAATTGAGATTTGCTACTCTACCACACTGGTGGTAAAGTAGCCATCACAAGGAAGGGGCTTTTCACTTTGTCAACATTAAATGTCCAAATTTTAAATATTTTCTCTTTGTCTTTTTAGGGAGTTCAAACTGTATTTGGCTAATAGCTAAAGACTTTAATAATTTAGAATGATTGTTATTGCAGACAATAATAAATCAGAAGAAGAGAATAAAGCTATGATGGTGATTCAATGACTCCGGACCGTTCATCAAAGTTCGCTCGGGTGGTGAAGTCCTTATGATTGAGAGCCAAGCAGCGCGGGTCTGGGGGAACAGAATACCAATTTGACCAGTGTCCCACAATAGACCATGTCATATGAAGCAAACTTGAGAAACTTGTCTCAAAACCACTATTCGTAATAGTCACAACTAGGAAACATATGACCCTTTGTCATGGGGACATAGAACCACAGCGAACAAGGGCCATTTGTCATGTTCCATCACGTGTCAAAAATATCATGGGGACATAGGACCATAGGAAACATTGGACCATATGAAACCCAGGACACATAGGACTCTTTGTCATGTTCCATCACGTGTCATATGGTATGAGCCTCCTCAGACAACAGCTGCCTGCGATGATGAGCCACTAGGGAGGACCAACCCCAGACCTTGGACAAGAAACTGTTTAGAACTGTATAGTGCTGGCTCTTGGCAGGCTAGCTGCTGGGTATGTTGGCAATAAAATCCAATAAAATTGCATAAGTTTGGTTTGTTCAGATTTCAAACTATCCCCAACATCAACATGATACAAATATACTGTATACAATTCAACCGTAGAAACTGGTGAGCTGAACTCGTAATAGAGGGGGACAACATGTATGCATTCATGCCTATGAGTATGCCTGATTTGTGGATGTGTCTGTTTTATTCTTGGGACACTTTCTAGTTAAATGGAGTGAATATCTGCAGTAGCAAAAGTTAAATAGTGCAGGTTTAGATGTAACAGGTAAAGAATGTGACTGAGTGGAATTAGTTAAAGGAACCAAACTGAAACAATGCAGTGGTCTCATTTAAAGGAAGCTAGGAACCTAAATGTAAAATCTTCACATACGACATGTGAGTCAGATAAGGTGCACCCTGGTCTCTGTGGTTCAGAGCGGACGTGTTGCTGAGTGTGGTCTACAGGCATTACTGTGCAAAACTCGCATGAACACAATGTTCCCGTCATCTGTAAGGTCCAACGTCATCTTCACAAGAGGCTGTATGTTAAAATCTTGGTTATATTAAGAGCATCTCAACCACCTTGTGACACATCACTTTTCAGTGCTGAGTGCCATCGTGATGTTTCGCTTCCACACACTCCTCTTTATTGTACTGGCATGTTCAGTGCAAAAAGGTAAGAACATTTTATAACAATATGTATACAGTATATGTATACAGTAATGATCAAATAGATAATAAACGTATTGTGTAGTATTATTGATTGGGAAATTGCCAATAGTGCAACAGTTAATCTACATTATCCCAAATATATTGTTCTATATTATAATGTATATGTTTGTCTTTGTGTATAGCTTCATTTTCTGCCTTAGAAAAAACTAACTCTTTGCTTTGTTTTTATTTTAAGCACTTGGAGCAGAAATTATTGAAGGAAAAGAAGTCCCGCCAAAATCATTGCAGTACATGGCTTCTGTGCAAGACAACGGGAAACATTTCTGTGGCGGATTTCTAATCAAGAAGGACATTGTACTTACTGCTGCCCACTGTTTCATCAAGTAGGTTAAATGTAGCCTATAAATGATCGGACCACTGCAAGATGTAGATGTAGGCCTATATAATGGCAGTTGGGGAATATTCAAATATTTGCATTTTTAAGATAATAATATATATGAATGGCTACTTTCATGACTGTGTTCAGGAAGAGGTCCAATGTGACGGTAGTTCTCGGAACCCATGACCTCAGCAAGGACAAGGTCAACGAGAGAACAATGAGATACAACGTCAAAAAATGCAAACATGCAGACTTTGACAACACTTCATTGGCGAGTGACATAACGATGCTCAAAGTGAGAACATACCTTTTCTACTTTTGTTATATTGTGTAGATAGGTAGATGTATACCAAATAATTTGCTTGTACAACGAAATGTTTTATGTTTTTCTTTTCCTACCCTTGAAATCAATAATTGTAATGTTTTAATGTTTTTTTTTTTTAGCTGTCAAGACCATCAAAAATAAAACCAATTAAACTTCCAAATAAGAAGATGAAGATCAAACATAACACCACATGCCTTGTGGCCGGATGGGGTTATATCAAAAGTGGAGGCCGTAGAGTTGATAAACTTAGAGAGGTCAAAGTGGCTACTATTGACCAGAGGACTTGTCAGCGGGAATGGGCAAAAGCAAAAAAAAACTATGTTCTCCCAGCAAACATTATCTGTGCAGGTGGATATGGGACAAATAAAGGTGCTTGTCAGGTAGGCCCAAAACAAAATTGATCTGAACATATTTTATCACAAATTCATCTTTGCTATTGATTGTATAATTCACGCCCACTTAATGCGTCACGTCTGGACCTGAGACGGAAAAATGTATAGTGTCTTTATGTGGGAGTCAATGGAGCTTAATTTTTAATTTTAAGTTTCGATTTTAATAAGAAACATTTCACGGAGAATCAGGCTGAAAACGAAACCCCAATTTAACGGACTCATACAAGCGTTTCTGAGGTCCAGGCGTGACGCATGAGGTGGGCGCGACTTAACCGCGCTCTAAGGTTTGCACGAATGAGTGTATTATTTTTTTTTCTTTTACAGGGGGACTCTGGAGGACCTCTGGTGTGCAACAAGATGGCTGTTGGAGTTGTATCGTTTAACCTACGCGGAGACTGTTCATACCCAAATGTACCTAACGTCTATACGGACATATCCAAGTTTGTGGCATGGATTGATTACCCCAAAAAACGATGTCAGTTTTGATGTGTGTATGCATTCAGGAAATTGTTATATCCACTCTGTATCTATCTAGTCGAGATAAGAAGGCCTTTCTGGACATGAAAAATAAACACAATTCATTCATTGCAAACATTTGTGTTTTCTGATTCAAATTGTTATTATGGAATTACGCTATGGTCACATAGGCTACGAAGAATATAATGGTTGAGACAGGGTTTTGATTACCATACACAATTTATCCCAAAAAAGAGACAATGAAATCAAGCTTAACGAGCAAGTTGGTGCTGAGTTGTAAGACTACGTACGCACAATGGAACATTGTTTAAGCCAAAACATATAGACGCCTCGAAACTCTCCAACACCTCCATCTGCTGGACTGTTAAAAAAGTGCACTGGCCTTTTGGGTACCAATGCCCAATAACCCTCTTTTTATATTTTCACATGCATATTACAAAAATGAACTATCATACACATTCGAAACACATTCTGGGTACTAACATTTACCCATACAATTGAGTTGAACTGTCTGAATGAGCACATTCGGGTGATTGCTGTTCTTTTAAACAGTCCCTGTATAAAATAGCAAAACCAGGTGGTCAATTCAACGCACCGAGTAGACCGCATACTATACGATTCCTTGTCGTCTATTTCGGGACACCAATTCCCAGAGTTCAGTGCGAACGTGTCCACTACAGCTGCATGTAGAGGCGCTGGGTAGTGTAGTTTTTCCGCCCGCCCTACCATTTTCCATATGCTTCGCGAGGTTTTGCATGGGCGGGTTGTGTGTGGCTACATTTCTCAGCAAGACCTGCTAAACGATATTGCTATGAAATCAGCATAAAGGTAACAGATATGTCAATAAGAGCATGCGTTGCGGCTTTAACACCGGATCTATCGTTTCATTTCACCATCGAATACACACAAATCAGGTGTAGCTGCTGCTACTTTTTAACATCTGCATTGAGGTGGAGAATGGACAGAGCAGAATTATTGATAACCTATTGCTATAGCTCATTGTAGGTGTGTTGTCCTCAGTACAGGTAAGGTAGGCTGCTGTAGTGAATATAAACTGTTAGAACATGGATTCAACCCTGCGTGGTGGCTAATAGTATCAAGACAATAGCTGCGGCAAGTCTAGCCGGTACATATTTTTTTCTAGATCCAGAACGTTTATGACAGAGTTGTGAAACACCCTTTATCTATTAAATTTCATGATGTTACAGACACATGACTCTATGGGATTTAGAGTGATCGATTATTGCCCGTCGTTGACACGTCGAGGTATATTGTCCTGCCTTGAGATACGCGTTTGGATCAAACGGTGACCTCCATAGATAGGTAGTTTTAAGAGAATCACCAGGAAGTTATTCCTCCATGCTAAGCCATTGGCAGATCAGCTTGTCAGTCCCTGCTGCGTAGAGTACATCTCACTTCAACTGGAGGCCTTGTGCCCTAGCCGATATCTGAAGCATTGCAACAGTGAGTTCCATTCCAGTCATAATTGAATGTCTACCTTCTCCCCATTTTTAGTTGCCTTTGAATTTCTAGAGGCATGTCCAAGAAAAGGGGCAGGTATGTAGAAACACAATACAATACAAAACAAAACTATACAGCCATACAATATATTATGTTACCACAACTGTTTATGTATTTTAGCATACAAATTGTATCATTATTACTACTACTACTATACTACTACTATTACTACTACATACAATGGTAGTAACAATATTAATAATAATATATACCACTTACATATACATATATTTATTACGTAAAATATTTAAAGAGTTATTATTGTTATCATTGTTATGCACTTGTAAATGTCAAACTAAGCAATTTATTTGCATTCTATATGGTGTATTCTGAGATGTTACATTTACACCAATTACATTTTCAATTAAGTTCTTTTTTTTCTGATGGATGATAAACCTTTTGTTTGTTTTCAATTTGGTGTCGGACCATTACGGTTATTAAGTTAATGCATAAAGTTCCCAAGAATGGGGCATGTACTGACACATAGAAAATAATTATAAACAAACTTTGTCAATAATTATGAACAAAATTACATGTAGTCAAGAGTACACACATGTGTAGTCAAGAGTACACACATGTGTAGTCAAGAGTACACACATGTATAGTCAAGAGTACACACATGTGTAGTCAAGAGTACACACATGTGTAGTCAAGAGTACACACATGTGTAGTCAAGAGTACACACATGTGTAGTCAAGAGTACACACGTGTAGTCAAGAGTACACACGTGTAGTCAAGAGTACACACATGCTGTAAGGATATCCCTCTTCCCCCCCCCCCCCCAAGAAAGCGGAGCAGCGGTGAACTGAGTGACACGTTAACCCCCGACCCCAACTGCATTCTGGGACTACGCATCCAGCACAACTGGCGTGAAAAGGGGAACCAGAGCAAATGGAAGGGCACCGTGCTGGACCGGCTCACCGTTAACCCGTCTCTGTTCATGGTTAAGTATGACGGATTTGACTGCGTCTATGGGATCGAGCTCTTCAAGGACGAGAGGGTGTCAAACCTACAAGTACTTACAGAGAAAGTTGGTGAGTGGCACGCTTTCCACTCAGTCAGAACCCTCGCTGGATACTCTGTTTGTGTCGTGTTTGGTTACAGAATCTAATTAGTTCACAAGATGCCCTGCACGCAGGCGCACAGACACACAAACACACACAGACGCACGCGCGCACACAAACAACGGCTATATACAATAATAGCGCTCAAGTCTAATAATCAAGAACAATATACACATGCATATATCCACACGTAATATATAGAGAGAAATTGAAGGCCATACGGCAAAAACAAGGTCATATTGGCCTCCTCTGTGTTTTGCCTCGCAGTGAACAACAAAATCAAAGTACCTCACGGGGCTGAGGAGTTGGTCGGCAAAGCTGTGGAGCATCTCTTTGAAAAAGAAGATGGCGAGAAGAACGAGTGGAGGGGCATGGTCCTCTCGCGAGCCCCCATCATGACCAACTGGTATTACATCACCTACGAGAAGGACCCCGTGCTTTATATGTACCAGCTGTGGGACGACTACGCGGACGGAGACCTGAGGATTCTACCCGAAGCAGGTACCAGTAACCACACATTAAAGGGGCAGTATGTAGGGTTCAGTGGCCCCTAGGGGTGAGGTTGCAGATTGCAGCCCGTCCCCCCCCCCTAACCTTTCCCCTTCCAGTGTCGTCGGACCATCTAGCCTGTCCAAAAGGATCTCCTCGTCCACGGCAGCATTGAAGTGTCACATGATGTGGTTCCTTGATAGATTTGTAATTAGTCATTTGTTGTTTAGGCTGTCAACCTGGTTGACGGCCTAAACAACAAATGACTAATTACAATTGTTGTTTAGGCTGTCAACCAGGTTGACAGCCTAAACAACAAATGACTAATTACAAATCTGTCACTCGCAAGCTGTGACCTGCAGGTCACAGCCTGCGAGGAACATAACAATCGAAAGTTGAGCTAGCGTCCTCTAGAGGCGTTTGTCCATTCTGGGCTACCATAGGAATATGGCGATTGAACATGGCATGTAAACAAAGAGAGAGGTACGGGTTGGCCAGCTTTTAATATTTGTAGAATAAATCAGTTAGAGGATGTGACTTTAATGAAATCATTCTCGTTGACGTTACTCAACAAGATCATGGGAGGCGGCTCCGGCATTATGAAGCACCCGGAGCCACCGGAAGTGGCTCCGGGTGTTTCCCACCCCAAAAGCTCCTGAGTTCGATCCCTAATGCCTTTATAAATGTAGGCGTACGTGATCGACTGTCTGACCCCTACATTGCTCTTCAATGACCTGTATATGACCCCCACTGCAAGTCACTGGATAAAAAGCTCTCTGGTAAATGGCTCGAACACCGAAAACTAACTCTTGTCATCCCTCCCTCGTTCCTCTCCTCAGAGAACAAGCATCTGTTGCCCGCAGACAGGAAGCCCGGGGAGGAGACGGAGAGCCTGGTAGGTAAGCAGGTAGAGTATGTTACTGACAAGGGTGTGAAGAGAACAGGCCTGGTCATCTACCAGGTGCCGGCCAAGCCCTCCGTGTACTACATCAAGTACGACGATGACTTTCACATCCACGTGTACGACCTGGTGAAGACCACCTAGATGGCAAAGAGACACTTTACCTCCCTTTCCCTCCCGAGACGGGCTTGTCTCTCGTTGTTATGTTTTGTTTTAAAGCCTTTATGGGGATTAACATAATCATATGATGAATCATTGTACAAAAATAAAAGCTTTTTTTGTTTGCACAGCAGTGCTGTAGCATTGCTATGCTTGACTATTGTGCAAACAACACCTGACATAATGATATAAATGCTGTGGGTACCTCCTAGTAACCAACAGTTACAAGCCTGCAGTTTCGGTCAGATACTTTAATAATACATTATCTCCAAAGTAATAAGATGTTTACAGTTATGCAAAGAAATCGTGTGGAAGCAATTTATTCATTGCTAACATCAATGACATAATGTGCTTGATTTGCTCAAAGGATAACTTAGGATTTTGAAAACTTGGGGACCAGTGAGAAGTAAGATATGTAGCTGCATCTGATAAATTGCCCCTACCAACACAATATGGTTTGTCCTTATGCAGGTCTTTTATTCTCTTTCGTTTGTTCATTTTTTTAGTTTCTTTCTCTTTCTTTACGTCACTTGTTCTTACTTGCAACTCCATGGACGGCCGACTATTTAATGGATACTTGCTTATTTGGTTGCAAAAATTTGTCCCATATGCAGTCTGACGCCAAACCAACTCTCATTCTGTGGTCCATGGCAGATTTCTGCCGAGATGCCATTGGTCGTTAAAAGCACAAGGAACATACGTTTCTATTGTGCATGTTGCCATTTGCTACATTTATCCATTAAAGGTTGGGTATGGGATTTGCGAAACGCCAGCAGATTTTGAAAATACACAACTCAAATGGTCCTACCCCCTCCTTCAACGCTGACTTTGACTCCACCCATTCCAAGGACATGGACGCGCAATCATGCACGAGCGAACACAGATGCGCGAGAGCGAGCCATTAGCTAGTTAGCTAGCTCCAGTAGCTACTGCAGGATAACAACAAACATAAGCTTGCTCTGGGTCACGAGCTTTGAGTACATGCACGAAGGGGTCACGCGCGGGGTGGAGGGGGAGTGCAGTACGACCGTTTGATTGACGTACTTACTGTCCAATGCCACTCGGTGGGTGTGGAAATCATTGGCTGGAGTTTTTTGAGCCCTGCCCGTTCCACAGATGATTGACTTGTTTAATTTTCATGTCAGTACTTTTAACTCAGTGGCTGTAAGTGGGTTAATTTTGCAAAAATGGCCAAAAAAGAGAATTCCATACCCAATCTTTAACTTTAAATATCATTAAGTGCCTTCAGGCTAATCACGCTGCAATATATATATATATATATATATATATATATATATATATATATATATATATACACACACACACACACATACTTGCGCTACTGCTAACTTACTAGCTTTACCACTTGGTTTTCTCATTGTCCCACATAGTAAATGTGACTTGAGTTTTAAAAAAAAATCACAAACGTCAGTTTATATTAGAGAACATGTGCAATGATGCTTTACTGTAAATGCAGTATACAATTGATTTTCAAAGATAACATGCCGAGTCATTGGTTATGGCTGATTGTTTGTGACAAAAGGAGCACTCATTATATTGTGTATAGTTCATATTTGTTTAGGTTATGGTACTCTTGACCTGTTTGACCCAACATGCTTATTAGAGCCAATGCTGCAAATTATGCATCACTTTACACGCATGAAGTAAATTTGTAACAGTTATTTGTTACAGACTAGTCCATACATTTTACAGTATTTAATCTGTAATTTATCTCTGAAATGTATTGTAATGTTGCCTGTTGTGATCAACCTGTATGTGAATATTTCACACCAGCTTTTCTCAAAACAGATATGTAGTATAAAGTAAAGTTAGGACATAAAGTCACAATATATGACAGTTATCAAACTACATAAGCGGTAAATATTGGGCAGGAGTCTCTAACTCATCAGAAGGGTATTAATAAAAGTATTATTATAATGGATCATATCATGGTTTAAGGAATATATGTCTGCCACTCCGCCAGGCTATTGTGTGTACGCCTCAGTTAAGTAGTGAGTTTATAGGTATACTGTGGTTTCATGCTTTTCTATTATGTGGCTGTTCAAAATTTGCATGTGTCATTAGGAAGAAACTTGTGGACATAAACAAATTTCAACCATGGTCGTGGAAGAATGAAAATGTCTACAATAATCTGGAGTTATTAAAAACCTGGATTTAAAATAACAAAAAATATGTGTATATTTAATTTAAACAAGTGAATGTGTTTCAAAAAAAGAAATTGTGATTATAATGGAGGAATGTTGCCACAACTTGTTTCTCTGGTGTGATGTTGAGTGGATATTCAAATGGCAGTGTGCAGTCTTCATTCTTTAAATATCCTTCCCTCTTGTACTGAAGTTGCAGCATCGACAGGCAATTTGTGTCAAAATTCTGTCATAAATAAAGTTTTTGCACATTTCCTTTTCTCTCCAAAGTATCTGAAGGCTTTGCAATAAACAATGGTGAAATTAACATTACGTTTAACATCATACATCATGCAAACAAGAACGACTATGGCAGAAAGGGACCTTCCACTATAAATAAAAAATTGAAGCCCTTTCAAGCACTAAACTATGATGAATAATTCACTCCCAAATGGTTCATCAATTGAGGAATATTTATTTTACAATCGGAAATTGTGAGACTAAATATATACAAGAGTGTTCTCTTCATAAAAGAGTTGGGACAGTGGGCACAACAAATCAAAACAGAGTTTAATGATGAAACATGAGCCTCCTACATACAATTAACATATACAGTTAGAAGTATGTTATGTGTATTTTGCATTATTTATCAGACTAAATAAAACAAACATTCAAAACCTCTTTTCATTCAAGGCAGTTTAATAGGAAAATAATTGTTGGGTGTTTGTCATACTTTGTTTTGCTGATGTCGAATTTTCAATGTCTCGTCTTCCCCAATGAGAATAGAATTTAAACCTGTTGCTTAATTTCTGAAGTGTGAAATGTGATCCAAAACCCATTCAAAAATTATAAAATAACTAATAAATATGTTACTATTTTAGTTTGTCGTGCTGGTTCATTTGGCAAGATCTTTTAGATACTGGAATCCTTGAGTGGTATAGTCGCATATTTTTGTGGGCCCCTCCGAAAGTGTGGAAAATGTTGTACGCACTCCTGAAAAAAAGACATACAAATCAGACAATACTGGAACAACCTTTTTTTTTTTTTTCTTTTTTTTTTTACAGATTTTCAACAAAAAAAAAATCGATACAAACAGCATTAAAAACAATTTGTCACACAACAAGCCGGACTAGGCAAAATCTCTGAAGAAACAGTGCTCAAATCTTACCTGAGTTCCATGCTTGACGAGGGGAGAACTCAATCGTGGGCAATGCAGGGATTTGAGCCTTTGAGGAGAGAAAAGCATCATTGTTCACACAATGCTAATCAGAGGTCAAAAGCAAATCAGCTAGATGAAATCAAGGTTTAATGATATACAGCAAGACCTCAGGACATAAGTTATACTTATTTCCTTCCCTTTTGAATTTCTCTCGATTAGACAAACCATCCATTACATCATGCATGTGTCAACAACTATAATGCTGCAATAACAAAAACTAAAAGATAATTAAGAAGAAAATGATAGAACATTTAAACTCTAAGCTAAATTTAGTTAATTATATTCTCTGTTGGAATATGACAACTGTCAAAATGATGTAAAGAACATGATGTGCTCATCATTCAACTCCATGGGTTTGCCATGAACGTCTGTTTGTTTACCTCCATCCCAAAGTACTTCATCCACTCGTTGATGGCAGGGGGGATGGCGGTCTTTGCCTTCCCCAGGACCTCGGTTCCCTGTTGACTGCTTCCCAGGAGCCCGGAGTCATACACAACATACAAGGCCCCTCCAGCCACAGCGACCTTGCTGGTCAACCTGCACGAACCAACCCACACGGCTGTTATCTGAAACACCAAGGCTGTACAGATGATCCAACACTGCACATACAGGCTCTGGGGTCTGGGTCTCCAAACATCGCAGATAGTGAGCTTACATCACCATTAATAATTAGTGACCTTATACTATGATCATTTCACTTAGCTTCAAGGAGGTGGTTTTAGTTGCAACGGTTATATTTTGGTGTCCTATGTGACCTTACAACTAATAATAACGTGGAAAGCTTGCACCCCGTTTAGCTCCCACTGAGGTGCCGTGTTGCGGACTAGCTAGCAGGCTAATGCTAATGCGCACACACAGACGCACACTCACTGATGCAGGACGGCAATATGGTACAACAAAGTGGTACTCACTTCAACACAGGCAGGATCTTGGATGCCATTGTATCAAAATGACCCTATATTGTTTGAACCCGACGTCGTTTTTCTCACCGGTGATACACAGTGAAGGACCTAAAGTGGGCGATAGCTGGACATTACATTGAAGGGCAACTGTGTACTGTTAACGACGGTGTGTGAATAAAGGTTGACTGAAGGCTGCGCGGTGGACTGAGTGTTTCAGAACTGCAGATTCGTTAAACGGTTTTAAATCAACCCCGCTTCAAAATAAATTGACGTCTCAATAAAATGTATAATATGGAGATAGGGGTGTACTCTGTTATAAATGATATGATTGTTTAATAGTTTATACGAAATTATATATGAATGGGTTGTCGATAAGAACTAGAACGACACTAGCCTATCTATTTATTTGTTATTCCGCATGTCTCAAAAATGTATACAGAGCCCAAAAGTGAACTACTTTCCTCACTAACTCACTCTCCCACACTCTCACAGAGAATATGACAATGACCGCGCCTGGAAATGAATTTAGGGAAATGTAGATAGGCCTAAACCCTGTTCCAGCTCCAGCTAAAATCCTTTAACATCATTAATGCTGGGATTTTCGACAATATAGTGGAACCAAGACTGTAACATCAACCACGGTAAAAGCCTCCACATGATTATAAATAGCAGACTCTTTGCTGCCTTGTGGAAAAAAGGAAGAAAATCCTCAGAAAACGTCAAATGGGCTTGATAAGACGCATGGATTTTTCAGACCTGGTCTGCCAGTGAACCTCAGCACACAAACACACACACACACACACACACACACACACACACACACACACACACACACACACACACACACACACACACACACACACACACACACACACACACACACACACACACACACACACACACACACACACACACACACACACACACACAGAGCTATACACATCAGCAACACAAAACCTTAACAGAGCTGAGGACAACCTCAGCAGTAAGGCAAGACCCTCACCATCAGAGGAAACGTCAAACTGGACATCCTATTTAAAATGTAGAATAAGTAGGCTAGGTAGTGGAACCGATGGACTTCTAAGGCGTCCACTCACCAACCAAGGGTCCACTCACCAACCAAGACTTTAAAATATCGGATAAACAGCAAAGTGAGACTCTGCATGCAGAATTCTGTAGGCTAAATAAATACTCAGAGAGAGGCCAACGTAAATCAGCAAATAACCACAATTCGGACTGTACTCACTCATAATCAAAATCTCTTAAAGGAGAGGGGTGGACATTGCAAAAAGTTATCCAGACACTCTCCTTTACAAAACCCTCACTGGTAGAGAGAGTCAGCTGGTCCTGGAACTAACTAACAGCAACGCATCTCAGAGCCCCGGGCTGTCTCGCTACTCCACGCACAATGACAAAGAAAAAGAGAAGGACTTGGAGCCGTTGGAAAGAATTGACCAGAGATGTTCTGTGCTATTTCTTTTAATAAGACGTTATTTTATTGGAATTTGACGAGAAGACTTAAACTTGAAAAACTTGTCTGGGGCTGATCGGGGCAAACCGTGACGCTTGTGTGGTGGACGGGCCAACACAGTGGGCGTGAACGAGCTTGACTCGCAGTTCACTGACTTCTTTCTCACAACGCTCATGACGCAACTGTCACAGTGCCTGGGATTCCCAGTTCTTCCCAACAATTCGATTCAATCTTTTCTAGCAATATAACCCTTAAATAAGAGAGATCACTTTTATTTACAATGAGAACTTTTACCAAGCTCTTCTTAGCCAGTGTAAGTGTTGTGCTGATTGCTAATAGATGGAATGCTCCTACTTTTGATCCAGGTAAGTAAAACGTGTTTATCTGGGAATGACAATGTACAGTTATTTTTAATCCTGGATGATTAGAAGTAAAAACTTCCACAAGTATCATTCATATGATATCCTAAACCTAGACGTGAATTTATGGGCGTCTGAACTTAGGGGATCAGGTCTTCAACTGTTGTATAATCTTTAGTGAATTCCATTTTGTAACCCTTGCACACCAGATATTGTGAAAGATTTTCTGCAGCAGGATTACCATTCTGGTAGGCCTATAGGGTTGTAAAATAATGCATTCCTATTCTTTAGGGGGGAAATGGTATTTCTCAACTGGGAGGAAGTAAGCCCATATGAATACAAAATTAACGACGATCAAAGTAATCAATTGCTCTCTCTCCACTGTGCCACACTAAGTTATGACACTCAATAGGGCATTGCAAGTCATATTATAGTTATAGTGCCGTAATACTATACTACACGATGAGGTGGCCGCACGGGATAGATTATTGATTGAGCTAACGACTTTGATTAGGATCCGATTTGGTTTATTCTCGTGTCTACAGCCAGATCAATGAGAGTTTTGTTCATTAATTCACCATGTGAAGCACGCTGGAAGTAACTGAGATGCCTTCTTCCAATGAGAATGATGTGTTTGAAAGACACCACAGGGGTTTTACTTATTAAGTCATGCATATATGTTATGGTATAACCAATTCATTACAGGCGTTTCCTTATCATGTAGAAAATGTAGGCTTACCATGAGTAAATCACCATTCGACCATCAAATCCATTTTGAGTGAAGAATGAATTGATCGCGTCATCTTATGATATACCGGAAGCTTCTAAAAGGGTCACACCACAATTGACACCAGCTTGGATTAGCATCAATCCCATCCTTTAACTCAGTTGTTGGGACCATAATATTGTGTGTGTGCGTGTGCGTGTGCGTGTGCGTGTGCGTGTGCGTGTCCCCTCTGAAATTAACGCTCAAGGACGATTTCTTTCTCTATTTATTGCATTTAAGGCATCAATGTTGAAACAAACATTGTAATTTGCTGTAATTGCATTTTCCCCAATCATAATGTGAGAAGTCAGGAATGGAAGATGTTTAATGTTTCAATATATTTCATAAAAGGCAAAGTCTAGAGCTTATTTCTGACCGTTAACGAACGCAAAATAACACTGCACATTTTTGTAATGTTCTTTGACTGTGTAATAAATGCGCTAGTCACGTGATGGATATCGAATAGGTGCATAGGGGTATCAGAGGAAGTTCTGATACTGGTATCACTATTGTAACAACACTACCTCTTTCCAGTAATATGTAAACCACGCCTCATTGTAAATGCATATGCTGATGAATCAGATATCCCTTGGAGGATATCTTTACGCGATGTGAAAAATACATTAAATGAACCAAGTCTTATTGTGATATGCCTCAGAATCTCTAAAGGGGGCCAGGGTGCTGGTGACGGGAGCCAGCACAGGTATCGGTGAGCAGATGGCTTATCACTATGCCCGCTTTGGTGCCCAGATTGTGATCACTGCAAGGAGGGAGAACGTACTGAAACAGGTCATTTTAGCACACGATTTAAATATACACACACACACACATGCCGACATACAAACAGAAGATCTCACACACACACACACACACGCACACGCACACGCACACGCACACGCACACCACACGCACACGCACACTCTCAGAGGGATGGACCCTTCTACGTGACACGTGTGACAAATGTCCAAAGACGTTGATTGACTCGAACTATCTCCCTCCTCCTGCGTGTGATTGGTCGGCAGGTGGCCGAGCGGTGTCTGAGCCTGGGGGCTCAGAAGGCACTCTACATATCAGCTGATATGTCCAGCGAGTCTGACCCAGATAAAGCTCTGGGCTTCGCCTTGGACCAGTTGGGAGGCCTGGATTACCTGGTCCTCAACCACATCGGGCCCAGCCCCTTCAGCATGTGGGACGGGGACATGGAGCACATCAGGTGGATCATGAAGGTAACTGGGTCCGCTGGTTAGTCTCCACTGGTGGATTCTAGAAAAGGGTGGGGGGGAGGATTTATTTGAGTGTTGCCGAATTAATGTAACCTTCCAGCAGAGGGTGCTATAGTTTATTTGCCTGGAACCAATCTGCCTCTAGGACGCTGTGGTACTCTAAAAACCCACCCCCATTAAACCCAAACCACACAAAAGATAAAACCACACAAATTGTATCTTAACATTGCACTGCAACATTGACTGAATCACAATGCATGTCGAATCCTCGAGCAACAACACCCGTCCCTCGTGGATTCCTCCAAGTGAATACTCTGAACTTGTGTGTTTGTGTGTGTATGATGTGTGTGTGTGTGTGTGTGTGTGTGTGCGCATGTGTGTGTGTGTGTGTGTGTGTGTGTGTGTGTGTGTGTGTGTGTGTGTGTGTGTGTGTGTGTGTGTGTACATGTGTGTGTGCGCGCATGTGTGTGTGTGTGTGTGTGTGTGTGTGTGTGTGTGTGTGTGTGTGTGTGTGTGTGTGTGTGTGTGTGTGTGTGTGTGTGTGTGTGTGTGTGTGTGTGTGTGTGTGTGTGTGTGTGTGTGTGTGTGTGTGTGTGTGTGTGTGTGTGTGTGTGTGTGCGTGTATGTGTGTGCACCTTTTCAAAGGTGAATTTCTTCAGCTATGTCAAGATGGCCTGGAAGGGCCTGGAGGCTCTGGAGAAGAGTAAAGGATCGCTCGTCATCGTCTCTTCTCTTTTAGGTTGGAAACGTTGACTTTCAGAATTCATTCATTCATTCATTCATTCATACGACAGGATGGGTGGCGTTAGTGTAAGGGGAGTGTGCATCGTACCATTCTTGCGAATAAAGAGGTACAGGCGGCATTTCTCTTCTTCATTATAGGATGGGATTTTCTTGATAAAATTATTGAAATCACTTTCAATCAGCATCGATACAGATATTACCCTGCTTTTTTCAGCTAGTTTGAATGTTAAACATTGAGACTAACATACCACTAAAGAAGAAAACACAATCATATCATTTCTAACTTGTATCCCAAGCCCATGTCAAGAACTATTGTAGGTCTATTCATTTAATACACTAGATGCATAAGGATAGTGATTCTGTATTATCCGTTTACCTTTTTGAATTTTTAAGTCGATTGGAAACGTAAAGCAAAATGTCCCCTCTGACGTTGCAGGTAAGATGGCCAGTCCGTTCGTGGCTCCGTACACCTCCACCAAGTTTGCCTTGAACGGCTTCTTTGGATCCCTGCAACACGAGCTGGCCATGAAGAACAGCAACGTGTCCCTCACCTTATGCACACTGGGGCTCATCGACACGGAGTCAGCCATGGAGAAAGTCAAGTGGGTGAAAAGGGTTACCTTTTACTTACAAGTGAATGATTCAAGTAAGGTCGATGAGACGTTAATGAAGCTGGACGGAACAGAAACGGCTTCATTCTTTGAGTCAGAAAGTTGCCCCCTTGGCCGTATGTTCCACAAGCCTGTGATGGACTGCGATGTAAATGATGTCCTTTATGTGAAATTATCTGATTAAAAAAACGACAATATTATAGGCCTACTATTTTTTTACTTTTATTTTTTATTTAAGGATTGGGTTTTATGGTAATAAAGTGCCGCTGTGAATAATAATATTTCCCAACCGTTTTTTTAAGTTAAAATTCAAATATGAACTAAATCCAAACTCAGATTTGATTGCACGAACATCCAAAAGGAAAGCGGTGTATGTTTGTGTACATTGTCGGCGTTCACCTAGATTGCCTCTCGTCTCGTCGTCACACCTTTCTCCGTCAATCCTGTAGGGGAAAGACTGACGTGCCAGCATACCCGGCCGCAGACGCCGCCTTGAGCATGATCGTTGCGGGCGCAACGCGTCAGCCTGAGGATTACTACCCATGGTTCACCCTCTATGTCGCCATCACCAAGGACTGGTTTCCCAGCATCACACGCTACATCATCCGCAACAGTTACACATACGAGCCCTGAACGCAGGTTCCTTAAACAAATGACCATGTGGTGTTTACATTTTGTTGGATGAGGTCATTCAAAGCGACCCACGCTGATTTCCAGTACATATAGGTTTACACATATGCCCACTCATATAGACCTACACACATAGGCCTAGACATATAGTCCTACATACATAGGCCTAGACATATAGTCCTACATACATAGGCCTAGAGATATATAGGCCTACGCGCACGATCCAACCCATTATCTGTGGAGTGGGGGTCAGTCAACTGTTTCAACCGTTTAAACTGTTTTAATGTATTTTATTATGTGCATTGTCATGTATTGTAAGAACCTGTGCCAAATACAAATATCCAACTTGGAATTCATTTTTTTTCTGTTCTTTATTATAGCGTCTTCTTCCTCATCATACTTAAAAAAATGTATCAGTTTTCCATTTGGGTGGTCTTCTTACATGTTAGAAATTCAATGTGGACAGAAATGTGTTGCATAGAAATGGGAAATGATTAAGTAACCGAAGGAAATAGCAATAGTACTTATTTGATCATAACCGTAGCGCACCCCCAAAATAACGCAAGAAAACGACAAAGGAACAGAGAACAGTACTAATTATGTCCACGTGGGGGCAGTCGTCTCAAAGTAATGAGGTGCCATCGCTCAATCCAGTCAGGCCTAGAACCTCTTTGTAGCCTTTAGCCCCTTGTTGTAAAACCTCAAATCAATTCAACTCAGGATTAGTTTAATCCCGTCCTTAAAAATATGACTCTGTGCCATGATGGATTTGAAAGTGTTACGGTAAGCTGCTTGCATTCTACGATAATTTGTAGTGTGTGTGAATGCAACCTTTGACCAGAACTAACCACAGTAAGCGTACTTGATAACAGCCATTTTGAGTGGGTAACTTCCACTTCAACCCACTTCACCTGACTTTTACTTAACATATCATACCATAGCAAAGAAAACCCTATGATAGACACCATTCCCCACTATACCCCACTATACCACGGCAGTTCAGAATAGTCCAGGGCTTAACAGTATAAAATGATCGCATAAACAAACACCACATCGCCTTGACCTCAGCGTTTGCGATGGCAAATATAAAACAAACATTTGCATAAAAAAAATAATAATAAAAAAAAAAGAAAAAATCAAACAATGATGCTCCTCAAGCCACTTCCTCCTGTGGCCCTGCC
>OLKM01000996.1:183398-188260 GCA_900291075.1 Melanogrammus aeglefinus | reverse complement strand
CACGGCCCCTAACTGCTACCAGCACGCCCCTAACTCTACCAGCCGGCCTAACTACCACGCACGGCCCCATAACAACAGCACGGCCCTACCTCTACCAACACGGCCCCTAACTCTACCAGCACGGCCCCTAACTCTACCAGCACGGCCCCTAACTACCAGCACGGCCCCTAACTCTACCAGCACGGCCCCTAACTACCAGCACGGCCCCTAACTCTACCAACACGGCCCCGGGAGAGAACCGAGAGGAGGAACAGAGAGGAGGAGGAACAGAGAGGAGGAGGAACAGAGAGGAGGAGGAACAGAGAGGAGGAGGAACAGAGAGGAGGAGGAACAGAGAGGAGGAGGAACAGAGAGGAGGAGGAACAGAGAGGAGGAGGAACAGAGAGGAGGAACAGAGAGGAGGAACAGAGAGGAGGAGGAACAGAGAGGAGGAGAGAACAGAGAGGAGGAGGAACAGAGAGGAGGAACAGAGAGGAGGAACAGAGAGGAGGGGTTTGTCAGGAGGTGGTGCTCGGTGAACATTAAACGGTCTAAGTTGTTAACAAATCTGGGATTTGGGTAGCAAATTCAATTCACTGACAATCAATGTGAGTTTGTTGATCTGCTCACAAAAAGAGGAATCAAAGTATTTAGGCCTGGACTCTTGTTTCCTGAGGACCCATTAGGTTTGAGGGCGATTGCCAGAGTGTCTGCGAGGTAAACTCCATCCCCCAGACTCCCTGGAGAGGACATTCTTATTAAGGCTCTCATGTGTTGGCTAGTTGTGTTGTACGTTTTGCTGCCTGCCCGTTATACTCCAGGTCTCGAATAGTTCCAACAGACATGAAAGCTCTTCTTCATCGTCTTTTGGCTTCGTTAGTCATGACGACATCAAACCGGCGGGTTGTGGACGAGGTGATGTCTGATTGGGACATTCTCTGGGGGGGGGGTAAGAAGATCACTCAAGGGAGGGGTGTTGGCTGTGTGTGACATCAACAGTTGAACCTGGATTAGTTCAATGCAAAAGGTGTTTGGCTCGCACTTTACTTAGTGTCGCTACTTAACTACAATGTGGACTAAATATCATCTTCCCTCACCACTAAGTCGATCACTGCACAACGGTTCCAAAATCATCATGTTCTGTGGAATAATGAAGCAATCCTGCTGATCAGGAATAGATCATGGATGGTGATGGTCCTTCGGCCTTGGCCGAGGCTGGAGTTGGACTTCTTTTGTTTAGAGTAAGTAATTCAGGACACTTTGGAATCAGATAACCACAGATTGTGAGGGACGTAATTTGGACCTCCCCCATTTTGACCAGACTTTGTAACTCTTATAATCCAAATTCCTTTTACTATTCAAAATAGTTAATAGTTAAAGAGAAGTTGGTCTTTGTTTTAACTTGTGGAAAACAAAAACCGATCTATCCATCTATCTATCTCTTTACCTACATCCGTGTGTGTGTGTGTGTGTGTGTGTGTGTGTGTGTGTGTGTGTGTGTGTGTGTTGTGTGTGTGTGTGTGTGTGTGTGTGTGTGTGTGTGTGTGTGTGTGTGTGTGTGTGTGTGTGTGTGTGTGTGTCTATATATATATATATATATATATCTATATCTATATCTATATCTATATATATATATATATATATATATATATATATATATATATATATATATATATATATACATATTCACTCATCAAAAGGTTGCGTAGTCAGAATGATACGACCGCTCCATCCTGTTTACTGGAGACGTTCTAGATGCTTCTGCAGCTGTTTGCTGTGCGGTCTGGATCTCGTCAGGTCGGACTGCTCTTGGAACCCCGACCCAGACACAGCTTCTGACTCCCCGATGCCAGAGCGTCTGGGTCTGGAGGTCGGTCTGAGCTTCAGCCTTGATCCTTAGGGTCTGTGAGGGTCTGGGTCTGCGAGGGTCTGGGTCTGTGAGGGTCTGTGAGGGTCTGTGAGGGTCTGGGTCTGCGAGGGTCTGGGAGGGTCTGCTAGGGTCTGGGTCTGTTATGTTGTGGGTCTGTTATGTTGTGGGTCTGTTAGGTGGTGGGTCTGTTAGGTCTGTTAGGATGTGGGGTCTGTTATGTTGTGGGTCTGTTAGGTGGTGGGTCTGTTAGGTGGTGGGTCTGTTAGGTCTGTTAGGATGTGGGGTCTGTTCTGTTGTGGGGTCTCTGTGGAACTCTAAGGTCCATTTGAGGCAAAAACCAACAGCTGGACAGAGCCGACAGATGCGGAAAAGGAGAGTGATGAAGGTGATGACAGAGGAAGAGGGAGAGAAGATACACTGCAGAGAGAACAACAGAGAGAGAGACAGACGGAGAGCAACAGAATCAGACTAACGGACAGATGGACAATCAGAGAGGGACAGGCAGACATGGGAGAGTGAGACAGGGACAAAGAGTCAGACAGACAATCAGAGGACTAGACAGATAGACGGAGAGAGGTAGGAAAGAGAGAGAGGTTATGTGAAGGAGAGTGACACAGAGAGAGACACACAGACAGAAAGACAGACACAGGGAGAGTGGGCGACCAGGTAAAGCGAGGCTGTGGTCCAGCAGAGGCAGAAGGTTTCGGTCCTTCATCCCTCATGTTTTTCCCCCCAGCGCTCAGACTAATTGAGAGAGCATATGTGGTTGCGTTGGAGTTCACCTCGGTTTCAGCCCTAAACAAGAAACAAATAAACCCTTCATTCTATTTCAGACGCTGAGCTCAGAGTTATTGATCCTCTGGTTATAAAGCTGTCCAGCAGGTTAACATATCATAATGGCATTTCAAGCCTCTGGTTCTCTGCCTGCTGCTGGCCAGACTCCGCTGGATTCAAATAAAAACACTTTGGACTCAATCTCGCGTTTCCAGATCTTCATTACGACAAGGAGCTCACAGATCACCTCCACGGGCCAATGGACTGGTGCGCTGCTGTGAGTGAGAGGCTGAACCCACTTCCTGTTGTGTTGTGTGCTGGAACAAAGACGTCTCACCGCTGAGCTCAATGCGTTCTCTAATCTGTGATGTCATGCCTTCCTGTTCGCCTGTTGCTTCATATCTGCCTGGAGGGAAGGAGGGGTGAGGTGGGACAGGGAGGGAAAGGTGAGACAGATGGCCTGATGACTTGTGTCTGGCAAAGGAGTTAGTGGGAGGCCTCTGAAGTGGCGATATCCCATGATGCATTGGAAAGGGTTAAGGTTGAGGCGTTAGGTTAAGACGGGGGTTAGGACGGTTAGATTCGGATGCAGTTGTTGTGGTTAGGGTCGTATTTGGGAGCTATGGTAAGCAAGGCTTCATGGGAACGAGGACCAGAAACATCAGAGAAGGCGAAGCGAGGTGAAGACATCTGTCCAGGCTTGGTCTCAGGAGAAGATTTGTCACATGAACCGTGAAGAGGTCTTCTCTCCCAGTGGAGAGACTCTGTATCAGCCCCGCATCAGAAGGGTTAGCATCAGAGGGGTTAGCATCAGAGGGGTTAGCATCAGAGGGGTTAGCATCAGAGGGGTTAGCATCAGAGGGGTTAGCATCAGAGGGGTTAGCATCAGAGGGGTTAGCATCAGAGGGGTTAGCATCAGAGGGGTTAGCATCAGAGGGGTTAGCATCAGAGGGGTTAGCATCAGAGGGGTTAGCATCAGAGGGGTTAGCATCAGAGGGGTTAGCATCAGAGGGGTTACCATCAGAGGGGTTAGCATCAGAGGGGTTAGCATCAGAGGGGTTAGCACACTGCTACTGTGGGATGTATGTGCATCATTGCTTGCCTCCCTCCTTGTTTGTGTTCTCGCTCCAGTAGTAACAGCATCACAGTATGAACCCATTGAGCCTATCTACCATCTACTACGACCAGTTCATCACCATCTGGGAACCACGCCACCGCTTATTTTAGAAAGAGAGAGCGAAGAACAATAACATCACTCTATAAATAACTCTTAAACGTCTTCGACGAGCCTCGGCTATTTCTCTACAAACTTCCTCCTCCTCCTTCTCCTCCTCTTCCTCCTGCTCCTCCTCTTCCTCCTCCTCCTCCTCCTCTTCCTCCTCCTCCTCCTGCTCCTCTTCCTCCTCCTCCTCTTCCTCCCCCTCCTGCTCCTCCTCTTCCTCCTCCTCCTCCTCCTCTTCCTCCTCCTCCTCCCTGCTCCTCTTCCTCCTTCCTCTCTCTTTCCTCCCCTCCTGCTCCTCCTCTTCCTCCCCCTCCTCCTCCTCTTCCTCCCCCTCCTCCTCTTCCTTCTCCTCCTCTTCCTCCTCCTCCTCTTCCTCCTCCCCCTCCTCCTCCTGCTGCTCCTCTTCCTCCTCATGTTGTTCTGATCTCCACCACAGCCCGTCAGCAGTGATCCAGGTCTGAATTCCAGACTATAATGTCAGGTGGATCGGGGATGAGGGCGTGTTTCTACGGCAACCCCTGGAGGCCACAGTCAGGGCTTATTATGGTCTGTGTGGCCAGGGGAGCGTTAAACCGGGCACTCTGGCCCACCTTCTGGTTTGACCATATAAGGAAGAGATAGAGGATCTATCAGGAGCATCGCGTGTCCTGTTGACGAAAGGCCTGAGGCCTGCCCCTCCACTCTACTGTACAGTACCGTACTCTACGGTACTGTACAGTAGAGTACAGTAGAGTACTGTACAGTACAGTAGAGTACAGTAGAGTACAGTACTGTACAGTAGAGTAGAGTACAGTAGAATACTGGACAGTAGAGTACAGTACTGTACAGTAGAGTACAGTAGAATACTGGACAGTAGAGTACAGTACAGTAGAATACTGTACAGTAGAGTACAGTGCAGTAGAGTACAGTACAGTAGAGCAAATTAGAATACTGTGCATTATATCATGTTATAGTACGGTACAGTAGAATACATAAGAGTACAGTGCAGTATAGTGCAGTACAGTAGAGAAGAGTAAA
>OLKM01000996.1:175898-178398 GCA_900291075.1 Melanogrammus aeglefinus | reverse complement strand
CTACTGATAAGTCTGTCGGTTGGGTTTTTCCCCATTTTCTCATTGTCTCCGTCTTTCATTGGTCAGAAAGGGTTTTGTTTCTCAGCGATAACAAGCGACGATGGCTACGATGGCGTTTGTGTGGACGGAGCAGTAGTATACACACGTTCCTTCCAGAATGTTCCTTAGCGCTGACCTTGTCCGCGTTTCTCTGCCCCGGCACAAAATAAGCAAAGTTGAAAACACAAAACAGGAACTGAGTGGTTGTCGGGGGGTTGAGGCGCAGTGCCGGGGTCAGCTCACGGTCTGAGTCCTCCAGGAACTACCAGGAGGCGGCTGCTATCTCTGAGGAGCCATCTTATCTCCCCAGCCAGGGAACACAGTGTTCTGCTGCCGCTGGACCTCAGCCGATGGCTTATCAGCGGAGGGCTGAAGTACCTGTGGAGGGCTGGGACCCGGGACACCGTGTCAGTCACACTCAGGGACTGCGTTGGAGTCCTGGGTCGGGTCTTGTCCTCTGTCTGGCCCGAGCGGCATCAGTCCATCTGTGGCGTGTTATGGGATGTTGTGTTGTGGTGTTGTTGTAGTGGGTGGCCTCTGATTAGCATCAGCGCTTAAGGAGCTAATCCTTCTCCAGATCAGAAGGGGGCGCCGGTGAGGGACGGCTGCATGTCTGCTCCTCTGTCTGTGGTGAGAGAGAGAGAGAGAGAGAGAGAGATCTGGGAACCTAGCGTTGAGGGTCTGCTGCCGTGGCGATGAGGGAGCAGAGAGAGCAGAGAGCGACCCGCTCTACAGATGTCAGGGTCTGAGACATCTGGAGCCAAACTGATAACACCTCTCCCC
Organism: Melanogrammus aeglefinus; assembly: GCA_900291075.1. Taxonomy (NCBI): domain Eukaryota; kingdom Metazoa; phylum Chordata; class Actinopteri; order Gadiformes; family Gadidae; genus Melanogrammus; species Melanogrammus aeglefinus. The sequence goes on along the minus strand of OLKM01000996.1, from coordinate 177,576 downwards.
CCTGAGTACTCTCAGGGGGGAGAGGGGGAGGGAAGAGAGGGGGGAGATAGGTTGAGGGAGATCTAGAGAGAAAGTTGGAGAGAGAAAGGGAGAGTTGTAGAGAGGGCAAGGGAGAGACATAGAGGAAGGGAGAGACAAGGAGAGAGAACTAGAGAGAGATCCTGAAGCTGGAGGTTAAAATGAATCATCAATGAATTCGCGTGAAGGAGAGCGAGAGGTGAGTCGTTCCCTCTGCCGTCGGTTCAGCAGTGTTGTGTCTGCCCGGCTCCGTGCGGCAGAACAGTTAAATAAATAGTTTGTTCCTGCACTGAGCTGAACCCCATCCCTCCCAGATGAGCCTATCAGATTGGAGGAGTTGCAGCCATAATGAAAGCATTTCAAATCAAGGCCTCTTATTCAGGATATAAATCTGATGCCTCAACCAAATGACCATCTGTGCGCGTAGTGATCACGTTTTGATCATCTCAGAAAGTATTTTAAAGGCCAAACTCGGCATAATAACAACAGAGCTGCTCGCTGATCTTAGCGGGCTAAAGGTGAAGGCTTCCTCGTTCGAGGACTTGAACTCACTTCACGTTGAGGACTCAGAGTGTTCACAGGCCGGTTGAGTCAGAGGGCGAGAATGCATGTAATGTGACTGACAGGAACCCGCGTAGGTCCAATTAGAGATTCACCCCCCCCCCCCCCGCGACGGCCTCACAGGACGGGGCTAACGAGATTAGCTCGGGAACACGGTGGAGCTCAGGAGGCCGGGCGGAGGAGCTGAGGAGGCTGGGTGGAGGAGGCTCCGTCAGCACCCTCTGTGTGACGGGCCGTAGTCCGATTCAGCCCAGCTCACAGGGCTGATAATGTGAATGATTAGCCTTGGGTTAGCCGAGCAGCAGTTAACGTCACATGTAGCTCTGTGGTCGTGTTCAGAAGTCACAGAAGGTTTACCAGAAGGTCGACCTTTGAGGCATCATGCTACTATTCTCCTTTAGCATCGGTGTTCATATTGTAGTGGACTGGAGCTAACATGCTACTCTTATCCTTTAGCATCAGTATTCATATTGTAGTGGACTAGGAGCTAACATGCTACTCTTATCCTTTAGCATCAGTATTCATATTGTAGTGGACTAGGAGCTAACATGCTACTCTTATCCTTTAGCATCAGTATTCATATTGTAGTGGACTAGAAGCTAACATGCTACTCTTATCCTTTAGCATCAGTATTCATATTGTAGTGGACTAGGAGCTAACATGCTACTCTTATCCTTTAGCATCAGTATTCATATTGTAGTGGACTAGGAGCTAACATGCTACTCTTATCCTTTAGCATCAGTATTCATCTGGTTCCACCGTACATGGGGTTCTCCCCTAGCTCAGTCCGGGTGAGTTGGGTCCTGAGGTGCGTTGGGTCTGTGGTGCGTTGGGTTTGGGGTGCGTTGGGTTGGTGTGCGTTGGGTTTGGGGTGCGTTGGGTTTGGGGTGCGTTGGGTTTGGGGTGCGTTGGGTTCTGGGGTGCGTTGGGTTCGGGGTGCGTTGGGTTTGGGGTGCGTTGGGTTTGGGGTGCGTTGGGTTCGGGGTGCGTTGGGTTCGGGGTGCGTTGGGTTTGGGGTGCGTTGGGTTCGGGGTGCGCTGGGTTCGGGGTGCGCTGGGTTCGGGGTGCGCTGGGTTCGGGGTGCGTTGGGTTCGGGGTG